>JAWDGP010002298.1:0-17500 GCA_033675545.1 Elysia crispata
ACACTGAGGCCCTAAAAAGGTCACTGATAGGCAGGTGTTGCAATGTTGCAATGAGCCTGTCATGCAGAGATAGAGATTCTCTACTTCAAGGCGATCTGTTTCTCTCTCAGGGGAACCCACCACTTGTACCGTATTGTAGCCTTATAAACATGAAGCTATTTGTGCTGATAAAACCAGTTTTTAAACAGTCAATTCTTTCAACGAGCTTGTTTATGTGTGCTTTTGTTTGCAAAGAGCCTATAGCTGTTTACACTACTTTACTGGTTTTGGTATCAGTTATTCCTTCTGAAGGAAAGAGCCAGAACTGTGACAGTGTGACAGTGTTTTAACAGTAACACTTAGTGGGGTGGCCGTGTTGAATGACCAGGAAAAGTCTGAGTTGTGTTTGCTGTCTTAAGACAAGATCTCAAGATTTGTCTTTGAAGGAGATGCCCGGTAAAGCTTTCAAGCAAGCCTGAGTAGTAAATTGCCATCAGAAGTGGGTTTTTTTGTATCGTGTCTAATGGAATTTTACACTGAGTCTCAAATTGTGGGCAATAATGTGAAAATAAGTTAAGTCTGTACTTTTCCAATAATGTATTTAGATGTCTTTTAGCGCTTATTAGAAAGCTGAAAATTTTCACATTGAGTGCATAAAACATTCACTGCCTTGCGGGATTTCTTAGCCGTTAATCAAAATTTGTATATTGGATTTTACAAAACTGGTAAACTATCCTTATTTCTCGCCCCCCCCCCCTCCCCTTACCCCCAAATTACTTGAAGGAGCACTGCCTTATAGTAAGTCCTAGCTGCTTATTAATTTTATCCTTCATAACAAAGAATGTTAAAATGATCTGTAAATAGAACATGATTTTACATAAATGGCAAGCCATTCTTTTTATTGTACACTTTGTCAATTTTATTTTTGTACGCCTATATACATTTTTGTTATCCCAAAAGGAAGTGATTTTATATGTTATAACGAATTGATTAATACTAACACACTTCAAGGGGTATACAAACTTAAGATCAAAAGAGATACACCAGCAAAAAGAATGTGTAATTAGAAGAAAAAAAAAACTAATCAATTATTACTCTACACAACGATACATAAAAACGAGAAAGGCCAAAAACCTTAGAGCGATATCTTTAAGTATAATTCCCTACAAATCGCACATATCAAATTTTATGAGAATCAGACGAATTTTGCGATGCCATGATTGTTACATTACTACAAGTCTTAAACCAGCTCTTGTAATGGAGTTAAAATACTGAGTCACTACCACTAGTGATTTATGAATCTCCCTGTCAAAAATGTAATCAGGACACAGGAATTTCAAAACTAGGATAGTTATGTAACGGGAATGGAAACACCACGCCATGACTTAGGTAAAGAAGTCATTAGTGACCACTTGCAACAAGTCTATTGCACAAGATCGCTATTCTTTCTTAAAATGTGAAATAACGTTCTATTCTACAGGCAGAAATCATCAAAATTATTGAGACCTGACTGTAAGTAAATTATTTATAAAAAAAACAAAAAAACTTGCCATAACATTTTCTTAGGAGAAATCTTTCACCGACGCAGTTCCTGTATTTTGTAATTTTGTCTCCAAGAACTTACGACCCACAGCATTAGAATCTGAGGTTAAAGCAAAATTCTATAACTACCTATATGCGTCTAAAATGCTAAACTGAAAACTCCCTTTGGAACCAACACACTACCAGTGAATTTGAAGAGCAGAAACAGACCGTAACAAACAGGTTACCATGTCATACAATTGAAAGGCCAAAACAAATCAGAAATTCCATAAAAAAATAAAGATTCATCCCGAATTGTGAATCCTGTGCGAACCAACAGTCAACCGCTAGATCTAATCTCTCTTCCCTGAAAACACGTGGGTTTTTCCAGAACTTGCTACTACAACACTATTCTTCTAATTTAATTGCCCATTAAGCAAACCCAACCCAATCTAAGAAATGTAAACAGCTCTTGACCAGAAACAATCATCAGTTTTAGTGCCGTAGCTAGAGCTTAACGAGCAAACATTTGTGTCAGGCACAGGAAGTAGAATCTTTCGGACATTTTTCTCTTCATATTACTAACATGTTTTTAACAGGAAGATTTGAATAATAATAAAGCAAATACTTAGCCGCGTTGTCATCGAGACAGACTTAGATTTCAATTGATATGTGGACTCTGTCTGTATAGTTTGTTGAAGAAAACAGACACGAACCATTCGAAACCGTTTTCAACGACTTAGATTTATTTTTGTTCTGATAAAGCTGAGTTAAGTTCCAAAGTATGTTTCAGAAGTATGCCCTCAGAATAGATCGCAAAGTCATTTTAGAAAAAAGAAAAAAATTTGCTAACCATGAATTTCAAGAATTTTTTACTCTCTAAGCTGTTTATAACGGGTAAGGGAATAATGGACCTGCTGCGGAACAAGATTTTCTTTGGGAAAATGGTCGAGCAAATGGGATTCTATATGAAGTTGAAATTGGCAGCCAGATAAAAAAAAAATTGGTGGAAAAAGGCAGGCTGTCGTGAAAAGAAAAGTTAATTAAGTATTTTAAGATTCGATGTTCTTGCATGCGTGGTCTTATCTTTTTTTTATCTAATTCTAAAATTTGAAAAAAATTCTTGTCACTCAATAAACCGTTTTCTCCGCTAACTTGCACAGACCTTGACTACAAGAGAGCACTTTTGCTGTAAATTTGATTCATTTGGAAGCGTCCTGATCTGATTCTAAGAAAATAACAAGGACATCATTCCATAACACAGAAATATCATAAAAGACTCAGATAAACAAAAATTTATTTCTCTAAAGTGCAAAATTTTTGGATGTAGTAGAGAAACTGGTAATGGAATCATTACCCCACAGCGAACTATAGTTTCAGTGTTTTGACAATTATATTAAGATAAGAAAGCAAAAATTTCTGGATGTAGAGGAGAAACTGGTAATAGAATTATTACCCCAGAGCAAACTATAGTTTCAGTATATTAAGATAAGAAAGCATAAAATCTTTGCTGTCTCATGTGACCGATGCATAATAAAACGCTTATCAAAATGTGACTCGGATAAAAGAATACAGGTAAAGACAACGAGCTGCCAGAACTAACACACAGCCAAATAGCTAATCAAAAAAAAAAAAAATCAGGAGTAAAACATGAAGGGAAAAACAAAGACATTTGAGCCCCGTCAGTGCAACCGTACATAAAAGCTTTGAACTTTTTCTTTATTGAGCAAGTATGATTGTGCGTCCAAATGAACTAGTGCAGCAGAAAACGACATTAAGGGAATGCAAACTTCACAAAAACAGCAGACATATCCTCCAGGGCCATACATTTACATTGAAGAAAAGGAAACTTTTCGCTAAAAACAGAAATATATCTACTTCAGAGCCACCAATAATACAGTTTTAAAATATATACATGTAGAACTTTGAGACACTCAAAGTCTTCTCACGATGTCATGAGACGTTCTTTAAATAAAGAAGAGAACTCAAGCAAAAAAGTAAACTAAATTGGATTGTAATCTTTCAAGGTGCCGACATTTCAGCTAATGTGGTGCCCAGCCTCATGTGGGGAAAAAGTGCTGCGCAGTATCAATTAAAATGTGGAACTACTCATACAATGTTACTGAGAAAATAAAATATCCAGGGAAAGGCAACGGTCACTGCTGTTCTTAAAATTCTGACCAATCAAATCACTATTACTTACTTACGACACGCCGCTTTTATCTTTACATTGGTGGAGATCAAAATTTATGTAGTTTTTATTTTTTTTTCTCCGTGTTTCACTTAAATAAAGTAAAATAACATGTTTTTGTATTTATTTTATTTAAAAGAAACGCCAATAAAAATTGCAATAAAAATTAAAAAATAATTGCAATAAAAGTAAAATAGACTTTTAAATGCACTTTTTTTTTGTTTAAATTCGTACTTTTTCTTTCATTTTTTTACTGCGTGGGGCACTGATAATAGTAGATCAAAATTTAGTAAATTTCATCATCGTACATTAAGTCGCTTTGTGGGAGATAGGGTGCGAAGAAACTAAAGCTGCTTTTTATAATAAAGATTACAAAAACGTCTAAAAAATCAGCAAGAAAAACCTAAGATCACCAAGAATATGTTCAATGAATAGCCTTGTTAGCAATAGCTGCTTGTCACAGTTAATCATTACACGCGAAAAGAGGTTACAAGAAATTGAAACAAAAATGGTAAAAGTTTGCTTATGATTTCAACGAAAGAAGAATACTATTTTAAGTACAGAGAGAGAGAGAGAGAGAGAGAGAGAGAGAGAGAGAGAGAGAGAGAGAGATGGTCAAAGACAGAGACGGAGAAAGTTAGTGTGAGAGGGAAAGAGAAAGAGAGAGAAAGAGAAAGAGAGAGAGAGAGAGAGAGAGAGAGAGAGAGAGAGAGAGAGAGAGAGAGAGAGAGAGAGAGAGAGAGAGAGAGAGAGAGAGAGAGAGAGAGAGGGTCAAAGACAGAGACGGAGAAAGTTAGTGTGAGAGGGAAAGAGAAAGAGAGAGAGAGAGAGAGAGAGAGAGAGAGAGAGAGAGAGAGAGAGAGAGGGTCAAAGACAGAGACGGAGAAAGTTAGTGTGAGAGGGAAAGAGAAAAAAGACAGAGAGAGATAGAGAGAGAGAGAGAGAGAGAGAGAGAGAGAGAGAGAGAGAGAGAGAGAGAGAGGGTCAAAGACAGAGACGGAGACAGTTAGTGTGAGAGGGAAAGAGAAAGAGAGAGAGAGAGAGAGAGAGAGAGAGAGAGAGAGAGAGAGAGAGAGAGAGAGAGAGAGAGAGGGTCAAAGACAGAGACGGAGAAAGTTAGTGTGAGAGGGAAAGAGAAAAAGAGAGAGAGAGAGCGAGAGAGAGAGAGAGAGAGAGAGAGAGAGGGTCAAAGACAGAGACGGAGAAAGTTAGTGTGAGAGGGAAAGAGAAAAAGAGAGAGAGAGAGAGAGAGAGAGAGAGAGAGAGAGAGAGAGAGAGAGAGAGAGAGGGTCAAAGACAGAGACGGAGAAAGTTAGTGTGAGAGGGAAAGAGAAAAAGAGAGAGAGAGAGAGAGAGAGAGAGAGAGAGAGAGAGAGAGAGAGAGAGATAGAAGGAGGGTCAGAGACAGAAACGGAGAAAGTGTGAGAGGGAAAGAGAAAAAGAGAGAGAGAGAGAGAGAGAGAGAGAGAGAGAGAGAGAGAGAGAGAGAGAGAGAGAGAGAAAGAGAAAGAGAGAGAGAGTCAGACAGACAGACCGAGACAGAGAAATAGAGATTAAAAACCCGGACGTCATAGTAAGTGTAACAAAAGCTTAGATAAAGGAGGAAAAAATTAGGATAAGAGTGTACGTGGGAAGTGCCCCACATAAAAATTAATAAATGATTTCCTAAGATAAAAAAACTAGCACCATTACTTTGAATGCGACTGTGGCATATTGTTTCCTCAGGACCACCGAGAAACATGATCCATCAACAACACAAGTCGAGAAAGAATAGCTCGAAATTCAATAATCAGATCAAAAATGAACAAATTAACAATGATAAAAAGTAAATGTTGTCTCTTTTGAATATTTGAATATTAGGAACTTGCTATAAACTTCTATCAAATATCGTACAGGTGGCAAAACTTGACAGTGAGCGTTCTCAAGGCACCATCAAAGAATATACAGACAGCTGTGCAATGTAAGGGCAAACTAACACTTAAGACTTGATTAAAGCAACATATAGCTCTGACGACTAAAATGACAAAGATGGTTGTGTTAATCATGGCTACTATGATGATAATGTCAAAATGATGATGATGGTGAGCATGGTGATGATGATAATGGTGATAATAGTAGTCATGATGATGACAATGATGATGATGATGATGATGATGATGATGATGATGATGATGATGATGATGATGATGATGATGATGATGATGATGATGATGATGACGATGGTGATGATGATGATGATGATGATGATGATGACGATGGTGATGATGATTATGATGATGATGATGATAATGATGATGATGATGATGATGATGATGATGATGATGATACTGGTCATAATAACGATGATAATGGTAATGTTTAGGACGATGATGAAGAAATTAATGGTAATAATGATCATGATGTTGATGATGATGATGATGATGATGATAGTGATATACACGATGATTTTGGTATTCCTGACTATAATTCTGATGATAATACAATGATAGGCTAAAGTTCAAAGAAGGCAACATTTTTATCACTTCTCAATAAAAACAATGACGTGTATTTTTTTGAAGTTCAATATAAATATTTGCAACATTAGGCTTTATGAACGTTATTTTTTCATCCTGCCAATGATTATACTTTTCAACTGTATCAATTTTTTATACCCACAGGGTAGTTTATGATAGTTAAAACATTCAGTCATGGTAATAAGGCTGTGTTTTGCCCTGATAGAGCGCCTCTAGCACACAGTCTTACATAGGAAAAGTATAGAACTCCACAGTCTATCAATATGTCTTATAGTACAGAAATTTATATACAGAACTCAAGCGCACTAGATCATCTACCATGATCGTGGTACAACAAAAAATCTACAAAGAGAATCACCACAAAGGAAACATGATCGCTCCAGTAAAAGAGGCCCCAAGTTTTGTTGTGATAGAGCATAGCTCAACGTGACTAGAAAATCTGAAAACAATAATTATTGATTTAACGCTCGGGCTGCATCTTGGAATCTCAGCCTCAGATTTGAAAGTAAAATAAAGGTTACGAGAACAGTAGAAGTTTTTCACAAGAAAATGAAAAAAAATTATGCGTTTTTTTTTAAAGTTTAAAGTCCACTTATAACTCTTTCTTTCAATTTGAATGCATTCATAGGGGCCAAGTTTTTGTCCAGATGTTTGCTTTGTAAGATTGATCAGATCAGAGATCTGGTGGAGATTACAACTGGTTACAATGAGCTGCAAAGCAAGACTACAGTTTTTAGAACTTGACATAACTTCCACATCATTATCTTTTGAACGGGAAGTACACACATTGTGTCCTGGGCAGGTTGCCAGAAGACCTGGAGTTATTGACTTGGAGGCCTAGCATACTGGTAAGACTTAGAGCGGTCTTTGCCTTAAGCCATCCTACTGTGAGGGCAATCAGTCCAACCCTTGCATTTCTTTTACCTTACTATTACATTTTGCTTTTCTTTTATCATTTATTCATTTGTTCATGTAGAAGAATGGAAAAGTGGCTCCGTGTGACTGGTAGCTAGCAATTATATTTCTACTTAAGAAAGAAAGGCAAAATTGAGATGCAGTTGATGAATAAACAATTTCTTTCTTTCTTATGAATTTATATAAAGGTTTGTCACTAATATTTATTCTACATTCAAACCTGATTGTGACGATTGCTTTTTTAGTCACTTTATCATATTTTTGTTGTCAGGTTCTATAAATTTAGTACAAATGGCGAATATATGCTTTGATGTGTGGTTATAAAGTTTTTATTCTGCCGTTTTACAACCAAAGGAGGAAAACGCTAATTTTGGTCAAATGGAATTATTTCTAGCTCAGGCACCCCCAGACCATGACGCACGATTCTATGTGAGTCCCGATACGATACCTTAAGAAATAAAGAAGTTAAGGTTACACCATCAATCTAAAAAGACCATGACGCACGATTCTATGTGAGTCCCGATACGATACCTTAAGAAATAAAGAAGTTAAGGTTACACCATCAATCTAAAAAGACCATGACGCACGATTCTATGTGAGTCCCGATACGATACCTTAAGAAATAAAGAAGTTAAGGTTACACCATCAATCTAAAAAGACCATGACGCACGATTCTATGTGAGTCCCGATACGATACCTTAAGAAATAAAGAAGTTAAGGTTACACCATCAATCTAAAAAGACCATGACGCACGATTCTATGTGAGTCCCGATACGATACCTTAAGAAATAAAGAAGTTAAGGTTACACCATCAATCTAAAAAGACCATGACGCACGATTCTATGTGAGTCCCGATACGATACCTTAAGAAATAAAGAAGTTAAGGTTACACCATCAATCTAAAAAGACCATGACGCACGATTCTATGTGAGTCCCGATACGATACCTTAAGAAATAAAGAAGTTAAGGTTACACCATCAATCTAAAAAGACCATGACGCACGATTCTATGTGAGTCCCGATACGATATCTTAAGAAATAAAGAAGTTAAGGTTACACCATCAATCTAAAAAGGACACTAAATGCCAGTGTTAACTAAAAACAATCTATGACAAAAAAGAAGAAAGCGCTCACGCTCGTCTTTTTGTCATAAAAAATATTTTCTTTTAATCACAAAAAGTTGAAAGCGATTGACGTTTTCCTATAGTGGAAAATTTTTACGCACTTGCTTTAAACATTCGCCAGTTTCATTTATATGGTCGACGTTTCACTAATACCCCTTCCGGCTACTTAAGTAGGTGTCGTTCCGGCCTGGTGTAAGCTGAAATATCCCATACCTCCCACATCAAATTAGCCATTCTGCCTCCTTTTCTGCTCCTATATCCCCCCCCCCCTCTTTTCTTATACCAACCTCTTTCTCTCTCTCCCTCTAGCTGTCTCCTCTTTTCCTTTATCTGTCTCTCTCGCTCTTCATTGATGCATCCTTTTCACTTTATTTCTTCACCTGTCTCTACCTTTCTGTTCATCGGTCAATCTATCTCTCTGTCTCTCTCTTCATCTATATCTCCCTCCCATTTTAACCGTAAATCTGATTAGAGAAAAGCTCTACTATCAGACATCATGTGATTATTCTAAGCACCACTTCATTGGCTTTGGTCATTGTTAAAAAAAAATCGGAATACTGGAAGTCCATGTCGCTAGCCGAAACAGGAGGTCAGACAGTGGCAACCTTATTAAGACAGGTACTCTGGGGGAAATGTTGATAACCATACAGTGGTAGGATTCAAGTCTCTTTCATGGTTCAGCTATTACGAGTTCTAAGGCCATTGAACTGGCCTTTCACTTTAAGATGTATGGGAGACATTCAGCTACGGCTATTTGTGTTTCAAATTATACAAACTTAATGGACGGGCAGTGTAACTATCAAAAGAATGTTGATAAAATTTAATAACCATACTGACGTACTTATTTCTCTTAGAGTAAGAGATGCGCAGCAAGAATTGAAATAATTATATTCTCATAGTTGGGAGAAACATTAAAATATTGAAAATTAGCAAATGAAGCAAATATTTATAGATCTTTAAATTTTCACAAAATTAGCTGTGTATATTTATTGAATCTTTCCCTAAGAAACAATAATTTTGTCTTGTTTTCCGCAAAGAAGAGCTATTCATTTTCATGTAGAGAGACTGACGTCACCAAGGTTTGTTATGATTAACATGTCACATTATCGAGACTGTCGCGTTACCAAGGTTTGTTATGATTGTCATGTCACATGAGACTGTCATGTCACCAAGGTTTGTTATGATTGTCATGTCACATGAGACTGTCATGTCACCAAGGTTTGTTATGATTGTCATGTCACATGAGACTGTCATGTCACCAAGGTTTGTTATGATTGTCATGTCACATGAGACTGTCATGTCACCAAGGTTTGTTATGATTGTCATGTCACATGAGACTGTCACGTCACCAAGGTTTGTTATGATTGTCATGTCACATGAGACTGTCATGTCACCAAGGTTTGTTTTGATTGACATGTCATATGATCGTGACTGTGACGTCACTGAGTTTTGTTATTATTGACATATCATATGATCGAGACTGTGACGTCACCAAGTTTTGTTATGATTGAAATGTTACATGATCGAGACTGTCACGTCACCAAGGTTTGTTATGATTGTCATGTTACATAAGACTGTCATGTCACCAAGGTTTTTTATGATTGATATGTCACAAGATCGAGACTGTCACGTCACCAAGGTTTGTTATGATTGTCATGTAACATAAGACTGTCATGTCACCAAGGTTTTTTATGATTGATATGTCACAAGATCGAGACTGTCACGTCACCAAGGTTTGTTATGATTGTCATGTAACATAAGACTGTCATGTCACCAAGGTTTTTTATGATTGATATGTCACATGATCGAGACTGTTAAATCACCAAAATTTGTTAAGATTGAGATGTCACATGGTCGAGACTGTCACGTCACCAAAGCTCGTTATGATTGACATGGAACTTGATCGTGACTGTCACATCTCCATGGTATGTTATGATTGACATGGAACTTGATCGTGACTGTCACATCTCCGTGGTATGTTATGATTGACATGGAACTTGATCGTGACTGTCACATCTCCATGGTATGTTATGATTGACATGGAACTTGATCGTGACTGTCACATCTCCGTGGTATGTTATGATTGACATGTCACATGATCGGGTTCAGAGTGGAAGCACGGAAATTTGAACCAAAAAGTGTTGTTGTATTATTCTAAACGTTAAGCGTGAAAGCATAATTCAAGACAACTCTCTACACCAGTTGTGCTTGAGAACATACGTATGGGTTAAAAAGGTTAAAATAGTACTTGCCACCTGAATTTGAACAAAACGTTTTAAAACATCATTGCCGAACGTGTATTCTAAAATCTGCAAAAAATTTCTCTTACAAAGCTGAAGAGAAGGGGAAAAAAGGCGAAAGGAATGTTCCCATTTTGGAACTAAAACAATCCACGTTTTAAATTATTTTTTCACAATTTGTATGGTTTAATGGCTAATATAATTCTAAACATTAAAAAAAAGTTATAAGAGAGAATCACTAAAGCATAAAAACTATCGATTATTCCCTTCAGGGATTAAGTGAAGGGTAATCTAAGCTGCATAATTATAGAAAAGAATATAAACTCCAAATAACATCCGAACTTTCGTAAAGGCATGGGAAAATATTTTTTTAAAATGATTTGTTTGACAAGAAGAAACCAAGAAGAAGAGTGAAAAGTTGTAGGTATCACGGGCATACACCTGACACGTACCAAATAAAGAATAAAGCTTGTTAATTTCGCACAAGTTATTGCTTTGGCGGTCTGATTTTTCCGAAATCAGATCAAGTGGATTGGGAATTTGTATTGAATGAAATATAATAGTTAAAATAAAGAATATAAACACCAAATGACATGCGAACTTTTGTAACAGGTTGTGAAAAATATTATTTTTCAATGATTTGATTATAAAGAAGAAACCAAGAAGAGCGGTGAAATGGTGGAGTTGCCACATGCAAATATAAGACAAAAACGAAATGAAAAAAAAAGCATATTAATTTCAAACCGGTTTTTTCTTTACCTGTTTGATTTTTGCGGACTTAGATCAAAATGGATTTGGAGTTGGTGTAGAGTAGAATTTGGAGCAAAATTAGGCCTATGCCACACACGTTATCTTAGGGAGCTGGGGATGAGAATTTGCCTAAGACCACACACATTATACTCGAGTGTCATACATGTTATCTTATGAAGCTGAATGTGACTGGAGCTTGCCTAAGGACTACATACATTTTACTCGAGTGCCATACATGTTATCTTATGAAGCTGAATGTGACTGGAGCTTGCCTAAGGACTACACACATTTTACTCGAGTGCCATACATGTTATCTTATGAAGCTGAATGTGACTGGAGCTTGCCTAAGGACTACACACATTTTACTCGAGTGCCATACATGTTATCTTATGAAGCTGAATGTGACTGGAGCTTGCCTAAGGACTACACACATTTTACTCGAGTGCCATACATGTTATCTTATGAAGCTGAATGTGACTGGAGCTTGCCTAAGCGCCACATATGCACGAGTTATCTTACATAGATGGGCGTGTCTAGAGCTTATGGAGTAGACTAGGGTGTTTGCAGAATTTTTTCGAAAGTGACTTTTGGTGTCTATAAAGCTGAATGAATTTACCACAGTTTCACAGGAGTTATACTCAGGAAGTCAAAAAAGTTTTTTGTAAGCAAGACCTGGCGCCACGCGTATCTCTTTATGGTCTTTATACCACTGTTCCTCTCTCTCTCTCTCTCTCTCTCTCTCTCTCTCTCTCTCTCTCTCTCTCTCTCTCTCTCTCTCTCTCTTTCTCGCTCTCTCTCTTTCCCCTTTCTCTCTCTTATTTATTTATGATTTCTCTCTCTCTCTCTCTCTCTCTCTCTCTCTCTCTTACTTACTTTCGTGATGAGCATAAGTCTGCTTGTATATCACCTTAACATAATTCTTATTCTTTTTTCCTTGCACAATCTCTCCAGCCTAACTTGATTCATTTCGCTGCATGTCTTTTCTATTCTATTAATGACAAAACGATACAATTTACATATGGATATTTGTGCTTTTAGCAGTTCTGAGTTCATGATCGTATTTATATATATATATATGCGTAGTGCCAGAGACAGAATGAAACATATTGAGAAAGAGAAAGCTTTTCAGTTACAGAGGAGATCGGGAAAAAGAGAAGAGAAGAGAAGAGAGAGAGAGAGAGAGAGAGAGAGAGAGAGAGAGAGAGAGAGACAGACAGACAGACAGACAGACAGACAGAGAGAGACAGAGAGAGATGGTAGATAGAGAGAGAGAGAAAGAGAGGGTTCAAAAAGAGACAGGAACAGAACTTTATAACTACGGGACTAAAAAAAGAAACAATACAAGTGTAGATTTAACATATAAACGATTCCCCTTTATTGTGGCTTCATCAAATTGTGACACAATTCTTAGCGGCACAGTATTTAACATCTGTAAATAGATTTGAATTTTACAAAATTAGTGAACAATTTTTATTTCTCCTCTCCCTCCCCTTACCCCCAAATTACTTAACAGAGCAGTGCCTTGTGATAATTTCTAGCTCCTTATTAATTTCATCCTACATAATAAAGAATGATAAAATTTTTATCTCTGTCCATCTCCTTCCCCGCCTTGTCTGTATTTCAGTCACTGTCTACCACTATTCTTCTCTATCTCTTTCCTCTTTTTTTTGCTCTTCTCTCTCTCTCTCTCTCTCTCTCTCTCTCTCTCTCTCTCTCTCTCTCTCTCTCTCACTCACTTTCATGATGAACAGAAGATTGCTTGTTCATCACCTTAATTTAATTCTTGTTTTTTTTCCTTACACAAGCTTACCAGCTTAACTTGATTCAATTTCGTGGCATCACTTCTCTATTCTATGAAAGGCATAATGATACAAGTTACATATGAATATTTGTGCTTTAAGCAGTTTCTGACTTCATAATCGTATGTATAATATGCATTGAGCCTAAGACTGAATGAAATATATGGAAAGAGAGCGAGAGACAGAGAGAGAGAGAGAGAGAGAAAGAGAGAGAGAGAGAGACAGAGGACAGACAGACAGACAGACAGACAAACAGACGGACAAAGAAGGAATTTTCAGAGAAAAAGATAAGAGCCCATTCATGTGACAGATAATTAATGTCTCGAACTTTGCCGTTCAAATCTTCAGATGTTTTCTGTTTTTCCGACTAAGTGAACGGGTGTTTTCCTAACTAAAGGGTGTTTTCCCAACACCTGATCTGTGTGACAGGTCCCACTTCACGACGTCTCGGCGAGCCGTGCGACTCACACGTTGGAAAAACGTGTTAACTCGCCAGATAAAACTTTCGTACTCAAATCACCCTAAGACATTAGAGAAGAGACAGCTTTTAAAATCCTGTGGCAAAACTACCATGGGATTGAACTATAAAAACACGAGATGGTCCTGTGGTTTCGTCGGGCGAAATGGACTGAGATTGTGGAAACAGTTTAAGGGTTCATTGCTGTTTTTGTAATATCTGGTTCTCCGACAGGTTTCTCAACTCCAGGCTAGTTATACGATCCATCTAAGACGTTGTCATATCTGGTTCTCCGACAGGCTTCTCAACTCCAGGCTAGTTATACGATCCATCGAAGACGTTGTCATATCTGGTTCTCCGACAGGTTTCTCAACTCCAGGCTAGTTATACGATCCATCTAAGACGTTGTCATATCTGGTTCTCCGACAGACTTCTAAACTCCAGGCTAGTTATACGATCCATCTAAGACGTTGTCATATCTGGTTCTCCGACAGGTTTCTAAACTCCAGGCTAGTTATACGATCCATCTAAGACGTTGTCATATCTGGTTCTCCGACAGGCTTCTCAACTCCAGGCTAGTTATACGATCCATCTAAGACGTTGTCATATCTGGTTCTCCGACAGGCTTCTCAACTCCAGGCTAGTTATACGATCCATCTAAGACGTTGTCATATCTGGTTCTCCGACAGGTTTCTAAACTCCAGGCTAGTTATACGATCCATCTAAGACGTTGTCATATCTGGTTCTCCGACAGGTTTCTAAACTCCAGGCTAGTTATACGATCCATCTAAGACGTTGTCATATCTGGTTCTCCGACAGGCTTCTGAACTCCAGGCTAGTTATACGATCCATCTAAGACGTTGGAAATAAAAAGAAGATTTATGAGGAAAGAAAATGATATTTGAAATGAAACAGATACACAGAGAGGAAGATTAAGTGAAAGGTGACAGAAAGTGAAAGAGTGAAAGCGAGAGAGAAACAGGTGAAAACATACGCAGAATGTGAAGAAATAGAAATTAAATGACGCAGTATGTTTGAAATATATTTTACATATGCATTGTGTTTTAAATTAGATGTTCTTTCGATATATATGAGAAATAAAGCGACAAGTTTTTTTTTCTCTTACTCGTTACCACGATAAACCGTGAGTGGTGATAAACGGATAAAGAGTGAAAGTGATATTGACAACAAAGAGTAACAATACAGTGAGTCCGAACAAAATTGTGGGGTGAACATAAAAGCCTGACCTCATAAACTGACGGATGAAAAAAATTGAATAACAGATTGATTGGTTGATTGATTAATTGATTAATTGCTTTGGTTGGCGCTTTCAACATGTCTCATATGGAGTGAAATGTACAAAAGATCATTTCATGCAAATCGTCCTGTAATTTTAACCCACATCCTTCCATCTCTCCTCATCTCTTTCTCTCGCTCTTTTTCTGTCTCTCTCTTTGTGTTTCTTTGCCTGTCTTATTGTCTGTCTGTATATATCTGTCTGTCACTCTCTTCTCTCTCTCTTTCTCTCTCGTTATTCAGATTACAAACTTCACAATGAACACTGAGGCCCTAAAAAGGTCACTGATAGGCAGGTGTTGCAATGTTGCAATGAGCCTGTCATGCAGAGATAGAGATTCTCTACTTCAAAGCGATTTGTTTCTCTGTCAGGGGAACCCACCACTTGTACCGTATTGTAGCCTTATAAACATGAAGCTATTTGTGCTGATAAAACCAGTTTTTAAACAGTCAATTCTTTCAACGAGCTTGTTTTTGTGTGCTTTTGTTTGCAAAGAGCCTATAGCTGTTTACACTACTTTACTGGTTTTGGTGTCAGTTATTCCTTCTGAAGGAAAGAGCCAGAACTGTGACAGTGTGACAGTGTTTTAACAGTAACACTTAGTGGGGAGGCCGTGTTGAATGACCAGGAAAAGTCTGAGTTGTGTTTGCTATCTTAAGACAAGATCTCAAGATTTGTCTTTGAAGGAGATGCCCGGTAAAGCTTCCAAGCAAGCCTGAGTAGTAAATTGCCATCAGAAGTGGTTTTTTTTTGTATCGTGTCTAATGGAATTTTTACACTGAGTCTCAAATTGTGGGCAATAATGTGAAAATAAGTTAAGTCTGTACTTTTCCAATAATGTATTTAGATGTCTTTTAGCGCTTATTAGAAAGCTGAAAATTTTCACATTGAGTGCATAAAACATTCACTGCCTTGCGGGATTTCTTAGCCGTTAATCAAAATTTGTATAGACAATTGGATTTTACTCAATTGGTGAACTATCCTTATTTCTCGTCCTCCACCCCCCCCTCCCCTTACCCCCAAATTACTTGAAGGAGCACTGCCTTATAGTAAGTCCTAGCTTCTTATTAATTTTATCCTCCATAATAAAGAATGTTAAAATGATCTGTAAATAGAACATGATTTTACATAATGGCAAGCCATTCTTTTTATTGTACACTATGTCAATTTTATTTTGTATACGCCTATATACATTTTTGTTATCCCCCAAAAAAGTGATTTTATATGTTATAACGAATTGATTAATACTAACACACTTCAAGGGGTATACAAACTTAAGATCAAAAGAGATACACCAGCAAAAAGAAAGTGTAATTAGAAGAAAAAATGTATTAATTAATAATTGCTTTACACAACGATACATATAAACGAAGAAAAGGCCAAAAATCTTAGAGCGATATCTTTAAGTATAATTCTCTACAAATCGCACATGTCAAATGTTATGAGAGTCAGACGAATTCTCCGATGCCATGATTGTTACATTACTACAAGTCTTAAATCAGCTCATGCAATGGAGTTAAAATACTGAGAATGATTTATGAATCTCCCTGTCAAAAATGAAATCAGGACACAGGAATTTCAAAACCCTGATAGTTATGTAACGGGAATGGAAACACCACGCCATGACTTTGGTAAAGAAATCATTAGTTACCACTATCAACAAGTCTATTGCACAAGATGGCTGTTCTTTCTTAAAATGTGAAATAACGTTCTATACTACAGGCAAAGATCATCAAGATTATTGAGACCTGACTGTAAGTAAGTTTTTTTTAAACTTCCCATAAGATTTTCTTAGGAGAAATCTTTCACCCACGCAGTTCCTGTATTTTGTAATTCTCTCGCCATGAACTTACGGTCTACAGCATTAGAATCTGAGGTTAAAGAAAAGTCTATAACTATCTATATGTATCTAAAATTCTTAAACTGAAAACCTCCATTGGAACCAACACACAATCAGTGTTTTTTGAAGAGCAGAAACAGACCGTAACAAAGAGGATACCATATCATACAATTGAAAGGCCAAAACAAATCAGAAATTCCATAAAAAATAAAGATTCATCCCGAATTGTGAATCCTGTGCGAACCAACAGCCAAATAGCTAATTCATAAAAACAAATACAGTTGAGTCCCGTCAGAGCAACCGTACATAAAAGCTTTGAACTTTTTTTTTATTGAACAAGTGTGATTGTGCGTCCAAATGAACTAGTAGAGCAGAAAACAACATTGAGAGAATGCAAACTTCAAAAAAAAAAAACAACAAATCAGACTTATTATATCCTCCAGAGCCATACATTTACATTGAAGAAAAGGAAACTTTTCGTTAAGAACAGAAATATATCTCCTTCAGAGCCACTAATAATACAGTTTTAAAATATATACACATAGAACTTTGAGACATTAAAAGTCTTCTCACGTTGTCATGAGACGTTCTTTAAAGGAGAAAACTCAAGCAAAATAATAAATTAAATTGGATTGTAATCTTTCAAGGTGCCAACATTTCAGCTCCGCCGAAACCATAATGTGGTGCTCGGCCTCATGTGGGGAGAAAGTGCTGCGCAATATTAAGCAAAAAATGTGAAACAACTCATACAATGTTACTGAGAAAATAAAATATCCGGGAAAAGGCGACGGTCACCGACCAATCAAATCACTATTACTTACTAACTACACGCCGCTTTTATCTTTACGGTGCTGGAGATCAAAATTTATGTAGTT
>JAWDGP010002298.1:20000-22500 GCA_033675545.1 Elysia crispata
TTGGACCGCCGAGAAACATGATCCTCTTTTGAATATTCGAATATTAGGAACTTGCTATAAACTTCTATCAAATATCGTACAGGTGGCAAAACTTGACAGTGAGCGTTCTCAAGGCGTCATCAAAGAATTGAATCGGGAATATACAGGCAGCTGTGCAATGTAAGGGCAAACTAACACTTAAGACTTGATTAAAGATCGCAACATATAGCTCTGACGATTAAAATGATAAAGATGGTTGTGTTAATCATGGCTACTATGACGATAATGTCGAAATGATGATGATGATGAGCATGGTGATGATGATAATGGTGATAATAATAGTCATGATGATGATGATGATGATGATGATGATGATGATGATGATACTGGTTATAATAACGATGATAATGGTAATGATTAGGACGATGATGAAGATATTAATGATAATAATGATAATGATGTTGATGATGATGATGATAGTGATATACACGATGATGTTGGTATTCCTGACTGTAATTCTGATGATAATACAATAATAGGCTAAAGTTCAAAGAAGGCAACATTTTCATCACTACTCAATAAAAACAAATGTATTTTCTTGAAATTCAATAAAAATATTTGCAATATAAGGCTTTATGAACGTTATCTGTTCATCGGTCAATCTATCTCTCTGTCCCTCTCTTCATCTATATCTTCCTCCCCTTTTAACCGTAAATCTGATTAGAGAAAGGCTCCACTATCAGACATCATGCGATTATTCTAAGCACCACTTCATTGGCTTTGGTCATTGTAAAAAAAAATCTGATTACTGGAAGTCCATGTCGCCAACCGAAACAGGAGGTCAGACAGTGGCAACCTTATTAAGACAGTTACTCTGGGGGAAATGTTGATAACCATACAGTGGTAGGATTGAAGTGTCTTTCATGGTTCATCTATTACGAGTTCTAAAGCCATTGAATTGGCCTTTCATTTGAAGATGTTTGGGAGACATTCAGCTACGGCTATTTGTGTTTCAAATTATACAAACTGAATGGATGGGCAGAGTGACTATCAAAAGAATGTTGATAAAATTTAATAACCATACTGACGTACTTATTTCTCTAAGAGTAAGAGATGCGCAGCGAGAATTGAAATAATTATACTCTCATAATTGGAAGAAACATGAAAATATGGAAAATAAGCAAATAAAGTTAATTTTAAAGATCTTTAAATTTTCACAAAATTAGCTGTGTATATTTATTGAATCTTTCCCTAAGAAACAATAATTTTGTCTTGTTTTCCGCAAAGAAGAGCTATTCATTTTCATGTAGAGAGACTGTGACGTCACCAAAGTTTGTTATGATTGTCATGTCACATGAGACTGTCATGTCACCAAGGTTTGTTATGATTGTCATGTCACATGAGACTGTCATGTCACCAAGGTTTGTTTTGATTGACATGTCATATGATCGTGACTGTGACGTCACTGAGTTTTGTTATTATTGACATATCATATGATCGAGACTGTGACGTCACCAAGTTTTGTTATGATTGAAATGTTACATGATCGAGACTGTCACGTCACCAAGGTTTGTTATGATTGTCATGTTACATAAGACTGTCATGTCACCAAGGTTTTTTATGATTGATATGTCACAAGATCGAGACTGTCACGTCACCAAGGTTTGTTATGATTGTCATGTAACATAAGACTGTCATGTCACCAAGGTTTTTTATGATTGATATGTCACAAGATCGAGACTGTCACGTCACCAAGGTTTGTTATGATTGTCATGTAACATAAGACTGTCATGTCACCAAGGTTTTTTATGATTGATATGTCACAAGATCGAGACTGTCACGTCACCAAGGTTTGTTATGATTGTCATGTAACATAAGACTGTCATGTCACCAAGGTTTTTTATGATTGATATGTCACAAGATCGAGACTTTCACGTCACCAAGGTTTGTTATGATTGTCATGTAACATAAGACTGTCATGTCACCAAGGTTTTTTATGATTGATATGTCACATGATCGAGACTGTTAAATCACCAAAATTTGTTAAGATTGAGATGTCACATGGTCGAGACTGTCACGTCACCAAAGCCCGTTATGATTGACATGGAACTTGATCGTGACTGTCACATCTCCGTGGTATGTTATGATTGACATGTCACATGATCGGGTTCAGAGTGGAAGCACGGAAATTTGGACCAAAAAGTGTTGTTGTATTATTCTAAACGTAAAGCGTGAAAGCATAATTCAAGACAACTCTCTACACCAGTTGTGCTTGAGAAAATACGTATGGGTTAAAAAGGTTAAAATGGTACTTGCCACCTGAATTTGAACAAAACATTTTAAAATATCATTGCCGAACGTGTATTCTAAAATATGCAAATAATTTCTCTTACAAAGCTGAAGAGAAGGGGGGGAAAAGGCGAAAAGAATGTTCCCATTTTGGAACTAAAACAATCCACGTTTTGAATCATTTTTTCACAATTTGTATGGTTTAATGGCTAATATAATTCTAAACATTAAA
>JAWDGP010002298.1:25000-70000 GCA_033675545.1 Elysia crispata
GAGAGAGAGAGAGAGAGAGAGAGAGAGAGAGAGAGAGAGAGAGAGAGAGAGAGAGAGAGAGAGAGAGAGACAGAGACAGACAGACAGACAAAGAAGGAATTTTCAGAGAAAAAGATAAGAGCTCATTCATTTGACAGGCAAATGTCTCGAACTTTGCCGTTAAAATCTTCAGATCTAGATGTTTTCTGTTTTTCCGACTAAGTGAACGGGTGTTTTCTAAACTAACTGGTGTTTTCCCAACACCCGATCTGTGTGACAGGTCCCACTTCACGATATCTCGGCGAGTCCGTGCGACTCACAAGCCGGGAAAAACGTGTTAACTCGCCAGATAAAACATTCGTTCTCAAATCACACTAAGACATTAGAGAAGAGACAACTTTTAGAAACTTGTCGCAAAACTACCATGGAATTCAACTGTTAAAACACGCGATGGTCCTGTGTTTTCGTCGGGCGAGATGGACTGAGAGTGTGGAAACACCTTAAGGGTTCATTGCTGTTTTTGTAATATCTGGTTCTCCGACAGACTTCTGAACTCCAGGCTAGTTATACGATCCATCTAAGACGTTGGAAATAAAAAGAAGATTTATAAGGAAAGAAAGAGATGGGCGGGATGAGAGAGACAGACAGAGAGGAAGATTAAGTGAAAGATGACAGAAAATAAAAGATTGAAAACGTGAAGTAAACAGGTGACAAATTATGCAGAATGTGAAGAAATAGAAATTAAATGAAGCAGTTTGTTTAAAATATGTATTTCACATACACATAGTGTTTTAAATTAATAGTTCCCTGGTTATATATGAGATATAAATCGACACGTCTTTTTTTCCTCTTCACTCGGTACCACGATAAACCGTGAGTGTTGATAAACGGATAAAGAGTTAAATTGATATGAACAACGAAGACGAACAATGCAGTGAGTCTATTTATCTGTCTATTTGTCTCATTATGACGAACAATGCAGTGAGTCTATTTATCTGTCTCTTTCTCTCTCTTTTTTTTTTCAGATCACAAATTTCACAATATACACTGCGGCCATAAAAAGGTAATCTACAAGCAGGTAAAGCAGTTTGCAATGTGTCTGTCATGCAGAGATATTGTTCTATCTACTTCAAAGCGAGCTGTTTCTCTCTCAGGGGAGCCCGCCACTTTTAGCTTATTATAGCTTCATCAACATGAAGCTATTTCTAGTGATAAAACCAGTCTCTAACCAGTCAGTTCTTTCAACATTTTTTTGTGTGTTCTTGTTCGCGAAGTCCATAGCTGTTTATAACACAATACTGGTTTTGTTCACACATTTTTCTTGTAATGGAAAGAGCCAGACCATTTGACTGTGTGACAGTGTTTTAACACTTACCCATAATGGGCCATTTTAAATGACCAATAAAAGTCTGAGTCTTAGTTCCCAGCAAGCCTGAATAGTATATGGCCATGACAAGTGTTGTTTTGTGTCGTGTCTAATGGATTTTTCGCACTTAGTTTCAAATTGTGGGCAATATGTGAAATTTAGCTAATTCGTACTTTGTCAATATGTATACAGATCTCTTTCAACCCTTATTCGAACGCTGCGAATTTTCGCCTCGAGCGCATGAAAAATTCACTGCCTTGCGGCAATTCTTAGCCGCGAAGTTATTTTAAAATCAGTAAATAGATTTGAATTTTACAAAATTAGTGAACTTTCCTTCTACTTCTAGTTAATGCAATCAGGACACAGGAATTTCAAAACCCTGATAGTTATGAAACGGGAATGGAAACACCACGCCATGCCTTAGGTAAAGAAATCATTAGTGACCACTTGCAACAAGTCTTTTGCACAAGATCACTGTTTTTTCTTAAAATGTGATATAGCGTTCTATCGCACAGGCAGAAATCATCAAGATTATTGAGACCTGACTGTAAGTAAGTTTTTTTTAAACTTCCCATAAGATTTTCTTAGGAGAAATCTTTCACCCACGCAGTTCCTGTAATTTGTAATTCTCTCGCTATGAACTTACGGTCTACAGCATTAGAATCTGAGGTTAAAACAAAGGTCTATAACTATCTATATGTATCTAAAATTCTTAAACTGAAAACTTCCATTGGAACCAATACACAGCCAGTGTTTTTGAAGAGCAGAAACAGACCGGAACAAACAGGATACCATTCAGGACACGCCACCTTGCTCTTGGGAACACAAAGCTGTCATGGTTTTTTTCCTTAACTTTCCTTCAATTGAAAGGCAAAAACAAATCAGACATTCTATAAAAAAAAGTTCATCCCCAATTGTGAAGCCTGGGCGAAATAATAGTCTAACAGCTAGATCTAATCTCTCTTTCCTGAAAACACGTGAGTTTTCCCAGGACTTGCTATCTCCAAGACTTTTCTTCTAATTCTCTTGCTGACATAAAAACCCCAACGAAATCCAAGAAATGTAAACAGCTCTTGACCAGCAACAGAGATCTGTTTTAGTGCCGTCGCTAGAGCTTCACGAAGAAACATTTGTGTTAGGCACAGAAAGTAGAATCTTTTAGACACTTTTATCTTCTTGTTGCTAAAATGTCTTGAACAGGAAGTTTTTAATAATAAAAAGCTAAAACTTAGCCGCGTTGTCATCGAGACAGACTTATGTTTCCATTGATATGAGGACTCTGTCTGTATAGTTTGTTGAAGAAAACAGACACGGACCATTCGAAATCGTTTTCAACGACCTAGATTTATTTTTGTTCTGTTAATGCTGAATTAAGTTTCAAAGTATGTTTAAGATGTGCGCCCTCAGAATAGATCGCAAAGTCATTTTTTGAAAAAAGAAAGAATTTCACTAACCATGGATTTCAAGAATTTTTTACTCTCTAAGCTGTTTATAACGGGCAAGGGAATAATGGACCTGCTGCGGAACAAGATTTTCTTTGGGAAAATGGTCGACCAAATGGGATTCCATATTAACTTGAAATTGGCAGATAAAAAAAGTTTGGTAAAAAAAGGCAGGCTGTCGTGAAAAGGAAAGTTAATTAAGTATTCTAATATTCAATGTTTCAACATGCATGGTCTTTTTTTATCCAAATTTAAATTTAAAAAAATTTCTCGTCATTGAACCAACTATTTTTCCGCTTTCTTGATCAGACCTAAATAACAAAGGAGCGCTTTTTCCGTAAAGTTGATTCATTTGGAAGCGTCCTGATCTGATTCTAAGAACATAACAAGGGCATCCTTCTATAAAAGAGAAATATCTCATAAGACTCAGATGGAGAAAAAGTTATCACACTAAAGTGCAAGATTTCTGGATGTAGTGAAGAAACGGGTAATAGATTTGCAACCACCAGAGCGAACTTATATTTCAGACAGTTGAAAAGTTTTTTTTAGATAAAAAGCATAAAATTTTCGCGGTCTCCTGTGACCAGCGCATAATAAAACCCTTATCAAAATGTGACATGGATAAAGGAATACTCGGACGTCAGAGTAAGCGTAACAAAAGCTTAGATAAACGAGGGAAAAAAGGATGAGTGTATTCATGGCAAGCAGAGCCTCATAAAAATGAATGAGAGATTTCATATGATCAAATAAATTAGCACAATTACTTGGAATGCGGCTGGTGACATGTTGTGTCACCCCTGGACCGCCGAGAAAAAATGTCTGTCAACAACATAGTCGAGAAAGAGCAGGAAAAGTTCGAAAATTGAATATTAAGATCAAACTTTGAGTACAAAAAAAAATGAACAAATTGATAATGATAGAAAGTGAATTTTGACCTCTCTTCATGGCGAGGTAGGTACTTGTTAAACACTTTTATTAAATATCGTACTGTTGGCAAAACTTGACAGTGAGCGTTCTCAACAAATGGTTAGCCATTATCGAAGAATTGAATCGTAAATTTGCACACAATTGTGCAATGGAAGGGTAAACTAACACTTAAGACTTGATTAAAGATGGCAGCATATAGTTCTGACAGTTATGATGATAAAGATGTTATGTTAATGATGATTTTAAAATGATAATGTCGAAATGCCGAGGATGATGGTGATGATGATGATATTGATTACGACGATGATGATGATAATAATAATAGTGATAATGATGACGATGGTAATGATAATGATGAAGTTGATGATCATAATAATGAGGATAATGATGGTATATATGATTCTGATGATGATGATTATGGTGGTGATGATGATGATGCATATGATTATAATGAAAATAATGACTCATATATTGATAATGTTACTGATGATGATAATAATAATGATAATAATAATAATAATAATAATAATAATAATAATAATAATAATAATAATAATAATAATAATATTAATAATAATAATAATAATAATAATAATAATAATAATAATAATAATAATAATAATAATAATAATAATAACAATAATAATAATAATAATAATAATAATAATAATAATAATTATAGTAACAATGATAATAACGATAATAATAATGATAATAATTATAATAATATTAATAGTAGTAATACAAAATAATTATAATAATAATAATAACAACAACAGCAACAACAACAACAATAATAATTATAATAATAATAATAATAATAATAATAATAATAATAATAATAATAATAATAATAATAATAATAATAATAATAATAATAATAATAATAATAATAATAATAATAATAATAATAATAATAACAATAATAATAATAACAATAATAATAATAATAATAATAATAATAATAATAATAATAATAATAATAATTATTATAATAATAATAATAAATAATAATAATAATAATAATAATAATAATAATAATAATAATAATAATAATAATAATAATAATAATAATAATAATAATAATGATAATAATGATCATAATCAAGATCATGAAAAAGGCAACATCATTGTCACTTCTCAATAAACAGATTGAAGTGGTTTCTTGAAATTCAGTATATTTGCATTATAACTCTAAGGTACGTAATTTTTTCATTCAGGCAATTTTTTATAATTTATATTTTAACTCTTTTAATTTTTTTTATACCCACAGGCTAGACTTGATAGTTAAAACATTCATTTATGGTAAAAAGGTCGTGTTTTCTACTTATAGAGCGCTATAGTACACAGGCTTACAAAGAGAAAGGATAGAATTCTACACTCGGTTAATGCGACTTAATATATAGAAATTTTCACATAGAACTCTACCGCATTAGATCTTCTACCATAATCGTGGTATCACAGAAACCATCTGACGAAAATCGAAAAAAAACAAAAAAACAAACAAAATAAAACAAGGAATAAAAAGGTGGCATGGTGTTTCAGAATAAAAAATCACAATGAGAATCACGATAAAAGGAACATGACCGCTCAAGTCATGTGACCGAACATTGTTCTGTTTCGCTGGGAACCGACCAAATGTAACAAAAAAAAAATGCTACATGTAAAATAAGCCCCAAGTTTTGTCTTTACAGAGCAAAGTTTAACTTGACCAGAAGATTTGAAAACAATTAGTTTAGCGCTCTGGCTGCTCCTTGCAAACCTCAGGCTTAGGTTTAATATAGATTAAGAGAACAGCAGGAGTTTTTAACAAGAAAATAGAAAGATTAATATGCGTTTTCAAAGGTTTAAAGTTCATTTCCAGCTCTTTCTTTCAATTTGTATGCATTCATAAGAGCCAAGTGTTTGTCCTGATGTCTCATTTGTAAGATGGATCAGATCAGAGATATCATCATTATCTTTCAAATGGGAAGGTCATTCTGTCCCGAGCCGGTAGTGAGAAGACCTGGAGTTACTGACTTGCAGGCCTTGCATGCTGCAAAGACTTAGAGCGGTCTTTGCCTGAGGTCATTCTGTCCTGAGCCAGTAGTGAGAAGACCTGGAGTTACTGACTTGCAGGCCTTGCATGCTGCAAAGACTTAGAGCGGTCTTTGCCTGAGGTCATTCTGTCCTGAGCCGGTAGTGAGAAGACCTGGAGTTACTGACTTGCAGGCCTTGCATGCTGCAAAGACTTAGAGCGGTCTTTGCCTGAGGTCATTCTACTGTGAGGGCAAGCAGTCTGACCCTTGTATTTTTTTTACCTTATACTACATTTTGCTTTTTATACCATTTATTTATTCGTTCATGTAGAAGAATGAAAAAGTGGCTCCGTGTGACTGGTAGCTAGCAATTATATTTCTACTTAAGAAACAAAGGCAAAATTGAGAAGCTGTTGATGTAGATTTGAAGAAAGGTTCGTCACTAATATTTGTTCTACATTCAAATCTGGTTGTAAAGATTGCTTTTTTTAGTTACCTTATCATATTCTTGGTGGCAGGGTCTATGATTTAGTATAAATGGCGGACATATGTTTTTATATGTGGTTTTAAAGTTTTTATTCTGCCGTTTCACGATAAAAGCACAAAAACGCCAATTTTGGTCAAATAGAGTTATTTATAGTTCCGGCACCCCCAGACCATGACGCACGATTCTATGTCAGTCCCGATACGATACCTTAAGAAATAAAGAAGTTAAGGTTACACCATCAACCTACAAAGGACACTACGCGCCAGTGTTAATGATAATGGTGATGAGCTATAAACAATAAAAAATCTATGACAAAAAGAAGAAAGCGCTCACGTTCGTCTTTTTGTCAAAAGAAATATCTTTTTGTCACCACAAAAGGAAGAAAGCGATGCACGTTCGTCCTATTGGGGTAAATTTTTATGCACCTGCCTAGCACAATCGCCAGTTTCGTTTACACGGTCGAATTTGTTCAGGTTTAAGGTAAATCAAGTCCATGATATCTATTTTATCTATTTTCTGCCATTTAAAGATTCCACATAGCATAAAAGAGGAAGAAGATGGGTGGTTCTTACGAGACATAATTAATTTTAGATAATTACAAGAAAATGTAGTTTAGAACTGTTTTCTTTCTTAACAATACACTTGAGAAAGTTTGCAAAACCTATTGTTATTTGATCAGGTAGGCTGGCATGTATAACGTGTGCAGGGCTTGATGCCCACGTAAAGGCTAAAACCTAAAAGCAGCAAGCAGTTCAAGAACCATATTGACCTTTAATTAACTCAAGGCTTTTCCTTAAGTAGGGCCGTCTATTCAAGTTGTTTCTTCACCTCCTTTCTTACTAATTTACTTACCTGATGACTGTCTCAATCACTTCTTATTTATTTTTGTAATATGATTTATGGTGAGTAATTCTAATGCTTTGCTTATTACCAGTCTTTTTGGCCATAATAATGATAAACTAATTTATCAAATAAAAATTGCTATTTAAACTCACTTGCTGGTGTATTATGTCTCGTGTCTTTTTCATGATAAAATGTTTGTCTTACCCAACCGCCAGAATCATTTCAGCTCTGATGTTCTAGCTCCAATTATTGACTCACTCTCGTCCTTAATTTTCTCCGTAAAATTGTTCACACCTTCAAAATTGTTTTCACCATATTTATGCCATTGCATCGAGGAAATCCGTCAAATTGTTATAAAAAGATAACTTTGATTTTTCTCTTCAAGCATTGTCTTTCCAAACACATTAAGTATAAAATAACTTGACAGATAACTGACATGCATCGGCTTCATTTCAGATCCACTTCGGATGGTGAATGAAAAATATCTTACGATGATTAGATGATGAATGCCTCGAACATATTCAGTACCTCCAGTCGCAAGTTAGCTTCAAGAGATATAATTATGTTCCTTTGGGTGTCACTAAAGCTAAGGTGGCAAGCATAAGATCACTCGGTTGTCGAGCAAGAGTCACGAAACGTGTGTAAAGTCATGTGGCTGAGTCATCAAACATAGCAGAGACAGAGTCTGTCTTTGGTTATAATGATGGTGACCTTGACTGTATCCCCTCGTGGAAAAAGAAGAAATACCGCGCCCATTGTCCGAGCCTAGTAGGCCAGAACAGATCTTGCAGGCCTCGAACTCATCCGCTCTGGGCCAGAACAGATCTTGCAGGCCTCGAACTCATCCGCTCTGGGCCAGAACAGATCTTGCAGGCCTCGAACTCATTCGCTCTGGGCCAGAACAGATCTTGTAGGCCTCGAACTTATCCGCTGTAGACTGGGACAGATTTTATAGGCTTAGAACTCATCCGCTGAAAGCCGAAACAGATCTTACAGGTCTTGAACTCATCCGCTGAAAGCCGAAACAGATCTTACAGGTCTTGAACTCATCCGCTGAAAGCCGAAATAGATTTTAAAGGTCTTGAGCTCATCCGCTGAAAGCAGAAACAGATCTTAAAGGTCTTGAGCTCATCCGCTGAAAGCAGAAACAGATCTTAAAGGACTTGAACTCATCCGCTGAAAGCCGAAACAGATCTTACAGGTCTTGAGCTCATCCGCTGAAAGCAGAAACAGATCTTACAGGTCTTGAGCTCATCCGCTGAAAGCAGAAACAGATCTTACAGGTCTTGAGCTCATCCGCTGAAAGCAGAAACAGATCTTAAAGGTCTTGAACTCATCCGCTGAAAGCCGAAACAGATCTTACAGGTCTTGAGCTCATCCGCTGAAAGCAGAAACAGATCTTACAGGTCTTGAGCTCATCCGCTGAAAGCAGAAACAGATCTTAAAGGTCTTGAGCTCATCCGCTGAAAGCCGAAACAGATCTTAAAGGTCTTGAGCTCATCCGCTGAAAGCAGAAACAGATCTTACAGGTCTTGAGCTCATCCGCTGAAAGCCGAAACAGATCTTAAAGGTCTTGAACTCATCCGCTGAAAGCAGAAACAGATCTTAAAGGTCTTGAGCTCATCCGCTGAAAGCCGAAACAGATCTTAAAGGTCTTGAGCTCATCCGCTGAAAGCCGAAACAGATCTTAAAGGTCTTAAACTCATCCGCTGAACATAAGAGAGCCTTTAGCATCAAGGCTTTGAACACAGATAAACTGTTTCTGAAAGGCTGTTTTTCTCATGGTCATTGGATGTTGGACAACTAAAAAATTAAAAAAAAAATATAAAAAAAACTAGATGTGTCCTTCTATTTCATGGGAACCAGCCATCAAGACAAAACTAGTCCGTTGCTAATTTCTGTTTATAACTGGTGTTACTCGATGGCTGGAAAGATCCACTGTATCCGAATGATTTTTTCAGCTGGAGACTGCTATGTGCTGTCTTTTTTTGCTGGATCTTAACTTTCTAGAAGAAGCAGATACAGATATCTTCCTCTGGATTTTGCCAGATGGCTCTTCAAAATTACAAAGGTGACTACAGCTACATATTTATCAAAGGCACTTATTGTTGCAGCAGCTCTGCCTTGCTTGCATAGCACGTCAACATATAGACAGGGGTTTACCGAGACGCACTCATATCCCAGCCCTCAGGATGCGAACTATTAGGCCTCTGGCGAGACGTGCAAACTCTGGCCGCCAGGGAACGGTACCTCCTAGGGGGCGGGGGGGGGGAATCAAACCCGTACCCCAACAAAGCAGAGACCCTTGGGACCACTCGCCGTCAGCTCAAGAAGTTCCCGTGCTCAACGCTGCACAAGCGGTAGAGCGGGAATTCGACTGACCGACAGTCAGATCCTCTCAGGACAACTCCATGTTGGTCGCCGAGCCGCGCTCCACATCCACTGGAGGTCCGTCTCGATATAGGCTTGACAGGACATAAATGGAAGATCGTCGTTCAGATTCATAAACCTGCTATCCTAGAGGGTGTCGGCACACACACCTGAAAGAGAATGTTAGTTGTTAGTGGTTACGGTGTATAATGGGCCGAATATGAAACTGCTAGGGTCTCGGGCTCAGTGGGCCGAACAACGTGCAATTTCGAGTGCGAAAAAAAGGTCAACGTTTCTTGAATGTGTCAAGTTGATAGAAGAGATACAAAGGGAAGTACAACACTCCCTGGAGATGTCATCTTCTGCCACTGTCAAAGTCTAGTAGGGAACTTAGACGGCTTCGACTCTGCCAATGTTGGAGAAGTTCTGATAGATGCTGAACAGTTCCATCAAGCAGGTATCCAGATCACCTCCAGTGGCTGCCCTCACACGTAGGGATCGCAGGTAACTAGATCGCTTATGAACTGGCTAAACATGACCAAAGCTGGCCAACCCTGCGCAATGCTGGACAATGCTGGTCAATCCTGGCCAGTGCTGGACAATGCTGAACAATGCAGATCAATGCTGGCCAATGCTGGCCGACTCCACTCACAACCTGTGACCCGGCGTCTCTGGACTTAATGACGTCACTATTACGTAACAGAATGGCACAAAGATGAGAAGTAGCTACTGATGATACTGATGTCTCGAGGTTCTCCAAACTATATAAAGCTAATGATTTAATCCACATCCTCGCAGGAGCGATACTATGAAAATAATGATTTGAAGAGAAGAAGATAAGAACTTGCGGAGTCCTTGAACAGTGGTCATTGCCTAGCCGGTTAGACAAGGGTCAATTCTTGACCTCATCATATTGAACATTGTGAGTCATCTGGCATAATCTCTAGAGTGATCAGTAACTTTTTTCGAACTGAACAAAGACCACTTGCAAGTGCCACGTCTCAGCAATAAAACATTGTCTTTCCCTCTCTTTGTGTTTGGTTATCCTATGCTTTACTCTCTTTCCCTTTTACTCTTCGTTTCTTGCTCTAACCGTGCCACTCTTTTCTCCATCTCACATCTCATTCCCTACCTTTCTGTACCTAAAAGATATGCGCCCTCCCAAAAAAAAAAAAAAAAAAACAGCAAAAAAAAAAACAAAACAAATAAAAACAAAACAAAACTAAAGAAAAAAGAAAATGAAAGAAAAAAATGGGCGGGTGAACATAAAAATAATAGAAATAAAAAAAAAAACCCTCGATATGCATCATGGTAAACTACTCATTAATAGACAAAATGTTTATACATTCTTAAAGAATAGGTTTTAAAGAGATCACTAGATAAATTGAAATATCGAAAAATAAAGTAGTATAGCAGTGGTAGTAGTAGTAATAATACTTGTAACAGTAGTAGAAGTAGTAGTAGTAGTAGTAGTAGTAGTAGTAGTAGTAGTAGTAGTAGTAGTAGTAGTAGTAGTAGTAGTAGTAGTAGTGGTAGCAGTAGTAGTAGTAGTAGTAGTAGAAGTAGTAGTAGTAGTAGTAGTAGTAGTAGTAGTAGTAGTAGTGGTAGTAGTAGTAGTAGTAGTCGTAGTAGTAGTAGTAGTAGTAGTAGTAGTAGTAGTAGTAGTAGTAGTAGTAGTAGTAGTAGTAGTAGTAGTAGTAGTTGTAGATGTAACAGTATATTAGTAGTAGTAGTGGTAGTAGTAGTTTTATGAGCTAGTTTTTTATGTTGTGCTCACCAGTGGTTGTGATAAGGCTTTAAGTGAAAATGACAGAAAAGTGCTTGCCATTGTAAGATTAGAACCATCGATTTATAGATGCTTCGGCACCCATCGCCTTGCCACTCCAAGAGAGCATGGCTTATACCAATACGCCACTCCAAGAGAGCATGGCTTATACCAATACGCCACTCCAAGAGAGCATGGCTTATACCAATACGCCACTACAAGAGAGCATGGCTTATACCAAATACGCCACTCCTAGAGAGCTTGGCTTATACCAATACGCCACTCCAAGAGAGCATGGCTTATACCAATACGCCACTCCAAGAGAGCATGGCTTATACCAATACGCCACTCCAAGAGAGCATGGCTTATACCAATACGCCACTCCAAGAGAGCATGGCTTATACCAATACGCCACTCCAAGAGAGCATGGCTTATACCAATACGCCACTCCAAGAGAGCATGGCTTATACCAATACGCCACTCCAAGAGAGCATGGCTTATACCAATACGCCACTCCAAGAGAGCATGGCTTATACCAATACGCCACTACAAGAGAGAGGTACATAGCGAAGATATTTACTAAGCTTCCCTGAGTGACTTACAATCTTGATTGGGAAGATCTATATCGCACCAAAGACAACCATTGAATGCGGAAGCCCGAACACTCGCCATCCTTTACCAAGGCCATTTAATGTTTGAAGATAGAGAAATGGAATGAAGAGTGCTTACAGTCGTCAATACAATTTTATTCACAAGAGGTCGCCAGACTAGAAAGTTTTCAGAATATTTCATTATAAATGAAAATAGAGCAGAAACTACCAAAGATTTTATTATCAATTTCTAATCAATCTTTGTAAGTGAAAATAAGCTAAGTGTGTTTTACTTAGTTTTTTTTTTCTTTTATTTATTATAAAGATGTTAAAACAATCTGGGAACTGGTTACCTTGGTGCCATAAAACTAAATATAGACAACAAATTTATCTTATAAAGTCTCTAGAAACTAAATTCAGCCGCGCCGATTTGAAACTTCGGGGTCTTTTAACTAAATACATCCAATTTTATGTTCAAAATAAACACTCAAAGTTTAATTTCGAATGCTGTATTATTAAGTTATCTAAGGTAAATTGAAGTTTTGAATTTGCATTGCTCAGGTAAAACGGTCGTTTTTATTATGTTGTGTCACCAGCACAGCGGACAATCATTCATGCGACTTTGTGCATTTGAGAAAGTTGGCTCAGATCAAGACACATTAACTGTAAACTCATGAGTTTCCTCACATATTACTTCGATTTTTCGCAAAATCATCAATGAAATACAAACTATAGATACTAAATATAAAAAAAAAAATTGTTAATAAAATAGATTATTCCAACGGTTCGTCGTTATACATTTGATGTGACCAACTGTTCACGAGATTATAATCACAGCAAACTTGCGTCGTGGAAGGAGAACTTTGTTTCTCATCTTTTGAGACTAACTTCTTGAATGAAGACAATATTATTAACTTACGTAACGTGCTTTAAAGTTGATCATTTATGTTTATTTTTTTACGTGGATAGAGGCATCATCGGTGCAAATTTCAGTTTTCCTAGTCAACAAAAGTTTTCATAGATAAATTAAATGGTGTAGTTGAATCTTAATTTGTTCAGTGAAAGAAAATAAAACTCGTTATCATGCACACCAAAATACAGCTATAATAAAGAAGAAAAGATATTGGATCACATTTGTAAATAGATAAATTAGACTAACAAACTGGTTAAAAAAATAATAAGCGACCAGACATATCACATTTACATTAAATCACATTATTGTGAAAGATGTCTAATTGGGATATAACAATGATTTTGCGATGGGTTGTAGAATATATAGACCTTATTTCCTTATTCTAAACCAAGATTTATAACAGTGTTCAGAGAACAAAGCTATTTGTTCTTGCTCTAAGATTTTAGATTTTACAGCGTCTTTTGCTATTGGGAGGATTGGTTTGTATTTCGATCAAGGTCTTACAGTGCTTTCCAATTTTCTCTACATTTCTTGCCAGAACGTTGCAATATTTACAGTGATGCCAGTGAAGATTGGTACAAACCACACAAGGTCACTGGGCGACGTTTGGGCTATTCATGAGCTGCAATTTCAGACTTATGTCAATTTGGGTACTCAAGGAGTACGATATTAACCTTGAAGATGAGTGCAGTATGGTAACGGTAACTGACCGACTTACGAAGGTTGGTCACAACACTGATTGACTGAGATAGACTTTGGTCACTTTGAAAGTCTTCTCAAAAGGAGATGAGAAGAGTTCGCTAGTTTTGTAACGTTCAAATCTATTCATAGAACCTTTTAAATATTCATTATCATGTAGGTTGAAATAAATGTACAGCTATGGATTCCCTCAAGGCCGCATACCTTGAAGCATTTTCTCTCGGAAATGAGTGACTTTGTGGCCCAGATGTCAATGTGTTAAGATAAAAACAAATATATAGAAAAAGAACCATGAAACAATTAAAAAAAAAAAATTAAAGGAAAAAAATAAAAATGTACAGATAATCAGTAAAAGATACGAAAAATTATTCTAAAAAATAATTCAAAGATCGAAAACTAACCATCCGAGTCAGCTAAAAACAAAACGAAGACGGCACAGGAAATGAAAAGACAAGAACCTAGAAACATACGCACATGTCTACATAAGTGTTTATCGAAATATGTCTATTTTATAGTTGTAAACCACATAAACCTACAAAAACAAACTCATAAATAACTATGTTTTTCTCTCCCTCGAAATCCCTTTCTGTTCTATTTCATTCTGATTACAAAGTTAAGGAATGCATACGTATGCTTGACAAAATTATACATCTTTGAGTCTCTCTCAACCCCTCCACACACACACACACACACAAAACACACACACTCTCTCTCTCTTTCTCTCTCTTTCTCTTACTCTCCCTATATATCTATTTACATACCTTTATATCTATGTATATATTCCCACGTATATATATATATATATATATATATATATATATATATATATATATATACATCCTTTTCCAAGTTTTAATCATTTATCTCCTTATTCATTTTCATACCCCGTTTGATTAACCTCTCGCCACCCCCACTTTTCCCCCTTCCTCCCAAATTCCACATCCTTTTTTTTATTTTTTATCTCAAACCTACTCAGTTTTCACGCTAGGAATTACACATATGAGATAAACCACTCGGCAGCTGGATGCTCGTGGCTGTGAGCGACAGACTTTTCTGACAGTATCAAACAGCCCAGCCTCTCCCGCTCTAGCAGGCTGCTCACAGCGCGTGAAATGGCAATATTGCCGTGAGCGGAGTCGGCGCGCGTTAGGTACTCACGGCTGATCCCACAACCACGGGATGGCGACGCTGACGTCTCTGCTCATTTGGTAGAATAATTCATCGCGTGGGGAGAGTCGATAGATCCGGCGTCCAGATAGATGGCTGATTTTACTGGACGGAGGAGAAGCGAAAGAAAGCCAGATTGCCGTAGTAATTCTAAATTATTGTTTACTAAGCGTGTGACCAGAATGCAGTAGCTAGATTGGGAAATACAGATAGGAGAGACTCCAACTTAGTCCATTAAACTTCATGTAATATTACAACAGTAAGATTTGGGCATGATGTATACAAATTGAAACAAATATAAATACAGATAACGTCATAAAATTTAAAACGAATAAGCTTCAGATACGTGTTTGCTAAGACCGCCAAAGCAGAAAAAAAAGACTTTCCACTGTTTTAACATCTTTATTTATTTTTGTCTTAAACTCGCGGCGAAAGATATTTGTAGTTGGGCGTGTTACCACCTCTGCCACAAATACTTCTGTCTTAGACGAAGCCATGTTTAGTATAAAACTAGACAGGCCGAGGGACGGCATGGTAGCGGAATCTGGTGGCTGTGGAATAAACAGAACTACAATTAAGGAATGTGCCAGAAGTCACAGCATTTAAACTCAGAGATCCCTGTTTCTCGCAAGAATGCCTGTCGATATGACTTAAGGTAATGTTATTGAACTTTTGCTTTGTGTACAAACACTTATTTCATCTTTTGACAATATACTTCAATGACCTCGATGTGATAGTCGCGTCTTCTCTTTGGCCCTAGAGCTAGTCTTTTCTTCAGGATAGTAACAAGTGAGAAACGAGAGATTTTGGATAGTAACAAGTGATGAACGAGAGATTTTGGACAGTAGCGAGTGATGAACGAGAGATTTTGGACAATAGCAAGTGATGAGCGAGAGATTTTGGACAATAGCAAGTGATGAGCGAGAGATTTTGGACAGTAGCAAGTGATGAACGAGAGATTTTGGACAATAGCAAGTGATGAGCGAGAGATTTTGGACAGTAGCAAGTGATGAACGAGAGATTTTGGACAGTAGCAAGTGATGAACGAGAGATATTGGACAATAGCAAGTGATGAGCGAGAGATTTTAAATGGTAACAACTAAGCAAGTGATGAGCGAGAGATTTTGGACAGTAGCAAGTGATGAGCGAGAGATTTTGGACAGCAGCAAGTGATGAACGAGAGATTTTGGACAGTAGCAAGTGATGAACGAGAGATTTTGGACAGTAGCAAGTGATGAGCGAGAGATTTTGGACAGTAGCAAGTGATGAACGAGAGATTTTGGACAGTAGCAAGTGATGAGCGAGAGATTTTGGACAATAGCAAGTGATGAGCGAGAGATTTTGGACAGTAGCAAGTGATGAACGAGAGATTTTGGACAGTAGCAAGTGATGAACGAGAGATTTTGGACAATAGCAAGTGATGAGCGAGAGATTTTGGACAGTAGCAAGTGATGAGCAAGAGATTTTGGACAGTAGCAAGTGATGAACGAGAGATTTTGGACAGTAGCAAGTGATGAACGAGAGATTTTGGACAGTAGCAAGTGATGAGCGAGAGATTTTGGACAGTAGCAAGTGATGAACGAGAGATTTTGGACAGTAGCAAGTGATGAACGAGAGATTTTGGACAGTAGCAAGTGATGAGCGAGAGATTTTGGACAATAGCAAGTGATGAGCGAGAGATTTTGGACAGTAGCAAGTGATGAACGAGAGATTTTGGACAGTAGCAAGTGATGAACGAGAGATTTTGGACAGTAGCAAGTGATGAACGAGAGATTTTGGACAGTAGCAAGTGATGAGCAAGAGATTTTGGACAGTAGCAAGTGATGAACGAGAGATTTTGGACAGTAGCAAGTGATGAACGAGAGATTTTGGACAGTAGCAAGTGATGAGCGAGAGATTTTGGACAATAGCAAGTGATGAGCGAGAGATTTTGGACAGTAGCAAGTGATGAGCGAGAGATTTTGGACAGTAGCAAGTGATGAGCGAGAGATTTTGGACAGTAGCAAGTGATGAGCGAGAGATTTTGGACAGTAGCAAGTGATGAACGAGAGATTTTGGACAATAGCAAGTGATGAGCGAGAGATTTTGGACAGTAGCAAGTGATGAACGAGAGATTTTGGACAGGAGCAAGTGATGAACGAGAGATTTTGGACAAGAGCAAGTGATGAACGAGAGATTTTGGACAGGAGCAAGTGATGAACGAGAGATTTTAAATGGTAACAACTAAGCAAGTGATGAACGAGAGATTTTAAATGGTAACAACTAAGCAAGTGATGAACGAGAGATTTTAAATGGTAACAACTAAGCAAGTGATGAACGAGAGATTTTAAATGGTAACAACTAAGCAAGTGATAAACGAGAGATTTTAAATGGTAACAACTTAGCAAGTGATGAACGAGAGATTTTAAATGGTAACAACTAAGCAAGTGATGAACGAGAGATTTTAAATGGTAACAACTAAGCAAGTGATGAACGAGAGATTTTGGACAGGAGCAAGTGATGAGCGAGAGATTTTGGATAATAGCAAGTGAGTAAAAATGGATTTAGCTTGTGAAGTTTGTCCTATCAGATTCCAGAACACGCTGCATGTTTTTACATACATCGAGTATTGTAGGGAGGAAACCATTTTTTATTTAAAATAATCCGAGAATCTGGATTCCAATAAAAAAATACAATAAACTTTCTGGGCTTTTCCTCTATATTCCGTTATCAATCTTTACTGTGGTCGAAACTTTGGAAAAATACACTTTTAAGTATTTATCGACTGTCCAGTCATTCAATATAATATAGAATCTCTGTGCTCTTAACCATTAGATACATACTTGATATTTACTCTCAACAAGTTGAGCTTTTATTGTAACCATAATATTTTATGAATTTAACTCACTTAGGGTAACAAAAAAAAAAAAACAACTACAAACAAACAAAAGAAACATGCGACTTATACCAGCATACAATGTTCGTACGATGTTCCAAAAGTTATCCTCTTGCTAGAAGATAGGTGCGTTGATCTAGATAATAGTTATTTTAATGAAGAATTATAAGTTAACTGAGCTGGCTTGAGCGAATATATTGCCCGATTCTTGGAGATAGTATAATTAAATCAGACTGGAGAGAGAGAGAGAGAGAGAGAGAGAGAGAGAGAGAGAGAGAGGGAGGGAGGGAGGGAGAAAGCGAGACAGAAAGAGAGACAGAGAGAGACAGAGAGAGGGAGGGAGGGGAAGAGAGAGAGAGAGAGAGAGAGAGAGAGAGAGAGAGAGAGAGAGAGAGAGAGAGAGAGAGAGAGAGAGAGAGAGAGAGAGAGAGAGAGTTTGATATCTCTGACATTTGCCACGACAATCCTTACTCACATGCAACTATTATCCTCTCAGCTCAGAGCGCATGAAGAAGAGACTCAATAAGGGCTAGTAGTCACGTGAATGGTCAAGTGATTGCTGGATCATAGGTGGTGGTCACGTGATTGGCCAAGTGATTGCTGGACCATGGGTGATGGCCATGTAAGTTTTCAAGTGATTGCTGGACCACGGTGGTGTTCACGTGATTGGTTATGATGGGCTTACCTTGGGTACTGGTCACGTGATTGTAGTGGTCACGTTATTGGTGTCACATGACTGATGTCAGGTTATTGCTCTCAGTATACCCTTAGTAACACGCGGCCGTACATGTTCTGCTCATTTTCAATATTTTACAGCGGAGAGAGTAGCCGTTTCCGCTCTATTCCAGCCAGCCTCCGTATTAACCCTTATCAGACCAGAAATAACTAGAAGGGGAAAAAACCAATGAAACACACGTTTCGAACCTGTGACTTAACATGTCTACAGATCAAGCGCCGAGTGCTCTACCAGACTACATCTCTGATGGGCCCTGAAGTATCTGAAGTAACTCATGTGATAGAGACGGACTTCTAAACGAGGTAAAGATAAAACGTTCTGAGAGACTCCATAAACAAAGTGGGCTGTTCCGTTGCGGGACCTTCACTACAAGCTGGCTCGGTAGCGATCAATATCTGTATCGTTACATTCACTCATTGATTTAGTTAGTCAGGAATAAGGCTAGAGTTGGTTTTTATATAATTAGTTGACTATTTTCATTAGTATTGGTAGTCTGAGAAATATCGAAACAATAACAAACAGCAGAATCAGATTGCCATCAGCGCGCGGACAGAACCACCCAGTCGATAGATGTGAGAGTTGAGTATGAATTCTCTGTTCTCTTATTTCAGCCAGGTGTTGCAACACGATTTGAAATCTGTAAGCCAAATACATTTTGCTGACAGCCTTTTGAATTATCTAGTGATGGGCGGATAAACTTAACTGGTCATATCACTTTAAGCGCTTTTAAACAAACATATAACAAGAAAAATAAACCCAGCAAAATGACCAAGACAAGATAAAAAACTAGAAAAAAATTGGCATATAATTAAAATTCCCCGTTTTTTGCTCACAAAATGATATTTCTCATTATTCCTGGCACATAAAACCTGAGTTAGTTTAATCGGGCGGTGATGTTAGGACTCCATAGGGTCGTATGAGGGGTCTTGGTGGATGAGCCCTAGCCTGCCTGACCGACGACAGTAATTACAAGTTTCGAATATAATTGATAATTTGCACTAACCGAACCCGTCAAGCTCGGCCAGATTTCAATGGGGCGTACGCCCAAGCGACGGAAAAGTTTATTGCCAGGGAAATAGTGGTATGGATCGAGCGGAAGTCATTACTGTAGGCGAGTCTTTCATGCTTACAGGGCATTGGTCCAGGGAAGATGGCTGGAATCTGTGATTGGACTTTCTCAACCGATCTAAAGAAAAGCGTGCTTTGGTGGTTAGAGTAATTAATTAGCAGATGGGAGGTCTGGGAGCTGGTGGAGATTTGTTTCACTACTGGACGTGAATGGCCGTGACCGGAGTTGTGTGGACACAGGATTCTGAGGGACTCATTGATGCGGGTATATGTGACGGTGAGGGGATGGGGTATACGTGATGGTGAGGGGATGAGGTATATGTGATGGGGAGCTGATGGGGTATATGTGATGGGGAGGGGATAAAGTATACATGATGGGGAGCGGATGGGGTATATGTGATAGGAAGGAGATGGAGCATATGTGATGGGGAGGGCAGGAAGCATATGTAATGGGGATGGGATGGGGCATATGTGAAGAGGAGTGGATGGGACATATGTGATGGGGAGGGGATGGGGCATATGTGATGGGGAGGTGATGGGATATATGTGATGGAGAGGGGATGGGGTATATGTGATGGGGAGGGCATGGGTTATATGTGATTGTGAGGGGAATGGGTATATGTGATGGGGAGCGGATGGGGTATATGTGATGGGGACGGGATGGGGTATATGTGATGAGGAGGGGATGGGTTATATGTGATGGGGAGGGGATGGGGTATATGTGATGGGGAACGGATGGGTTATATGTGATGGGGAGGGGATGGGGTATACATGATGGGGAGCGGATGGGGTATATGTGATAGGGAGGAGATGGGGCATATGTGATGGGGAGGGGATGGGACATATGTGATGGTGAGGGGATGGGGTATATGTGATGGGGAGGGCATGGGTTATATGTGATGGGGACGGGATGGGGTATATGTGATGGGGAAGGGATGGGTTATATGTGATGAGGAAGGGATGGGTATATGTGATGGGGAGGGGATGGGGTTTATGTCATGGGAGACGTTGGAGTATATATGATGGGGAGTGGGCTATATGAAATGGGGTGTTTGGGGGGGGGGGTATATGTGATAGGTAGGGCGTGGGAAAGGTAGATAGGGTGGACTAGGAGAGAGAGAGGAAGGGAGGACATAGACCAGAGAGAGAGAAAGAGAGAGAGAGAGAGAGAGAGAGGGAGAGAGAGAGAGAGAGAGGGAGAGAGAGAAAGAGAGAGAGAGTCTATGTTAGAGAACAGACAAAAGGTATGGAAGTAAAATAGATGAAAGAGAGAGAGATACAAGGAAATCAGTGAGGGAGGCAGAGAATTCGAAAAAGTAGAGAGAGAAAGGGAGAAGAATTTAAAAAAATAACGAATCATCTATATGTATAAAATAACTTTAAGTGTGTAATGCAGAAGAAAAGACAAAAAATCGTGTGAGAAAGAGACAGAGAAAAAAAAAGATAGAAGTACAAAATGAGGAATCAAAATATTAAAAGGATTCACATAATTTTGATATTTCAAACTTTACTCTTCAAACACAGAGCCAAGAGCCGATTAAATATTTTAAAAAGTAAAACAATTATACAGCCATCGAACAAAAATAGAGTAAACATTAGATTCATCTCATTACAGGCTATAACTGCATTAGGGCGGAATATTTGCAGAGCAAGTGTACAATATCATCGACATATATAGAGACACATCAGTTTCTTAGTATTGGGTCTCAGACATTTTGGGTCTAAGAGATGTTTTCTCCCTTTACAACTCTAGCGATTATTGAAGTGTGATATAAGCGTTGCTATATTTGTGTCCTACGCTGGTGCAATAAAATCGGTGTCTACAAAATCACTACGTACCAGCCCATCTATATTTTGTTTTGGAATGGTTGCGCACTTAGCCTTGTAAACTGGGTCTAGAACAACCAAATAACAACAAAGTCCAGACAGAGAATTCCCGCACATCAAAGGATTCAAGTGACCAATTCGGCAGCGTTCTAATCATGAAATGTGAAGAAACAATTTATCGCAGGTTTTGTCCCATCTTGTGGTGGTTTTATGCTTTTACACCTTTTTTTTGTCGCGGGGGGAGGAAGGGGGCACTTTATCTGAGCTCACATTCTAACCGGCTGCAGGCGAGTGTGATTACCGTATTAAAGGATGTTTTAGTTTAGTTCCGAGGCGGAGAGGAGGACTATATCAACCACTTTCCTTAAACCGAATGTCAAACTGAAGTTTTAATGCCGAAATTGAAAGTTCAAAACAACTAGAATTTTTCGACAATTTCAATTGATTACAAATGTCTAGAACGCAATTCTCAGCCTCCCATATAGGACCGAGTTTGAAAATATTTAATTATTTCGTAAAATATTTTTAATAATATGCTAGGAACTACTCAATAAAATCAGTGGATTGATTCACTATACACTGTAACCAGCTTTCTGTTTCACAATGTAACTTTCTATCTTCTTACCTATCTATTTATCTATCTTTTCGTCCATTCACATAATTATTTATCTCCATGTCTATCTATTGCAATCTATTTATTCAGTTGTCGGCGCGTTTGTGTGTCTGTTTGTCTATCTTGCTATCTCACTATCTATTTACTACTTGTTTTCATAACAATATCATACTACATATCTTTCTCCCTTACTATAACACTATCATTTTAACGACCCTATTTTTTTTTTATTATACTTGGCTCTTCGATCAATACATCAAAGCAGTATTTAACCTGGCATCCGTTGACTTATTGGGAAAAGGGCGGCAGGTATAAAAATAAATATGACAGAAAGATCAAGAGATTTTTGAGAGAAAAAAGGAGAAAGCGAAAATGTGAGTTCGAAACAAGTGAAAGAGAGAGAGAAACAGAGAGAGAGACAGAGAGAGAGAGAGAACAGAGGGTGTGTGTGGGGAGGGGGTGAAGAGAGAGAGAGAGAGAGAGTAAGATGGAGAGGAAGAAAGAGACAAACAGACGGACAAGCAGGAGAGACACAGAGATGGATAGACCGACAAGATACAGAGAGAGAGAGAGAGAGAGAGAGAGAGAGAGAGAGAGAGAGAGAGAGAGAGAGAGAGAGAGAGAGAGAGAGAGAGAGAGAGATTCTAAAGAGATTTTAACACTGAAGTAATAACGAGCGGATTAAAATTTTATGGAGAAATTAAGACCTAATGGCTAATAATATCCGTTTGAAAATTATACTTTGGAGGAAATACTTTTTTACAATGTTTATAATATTTTGGTTCAAAAGTAACTTTTCTTCGTTCATTGTTGTTTCTTTGTTGTTATTTTCCTTTCATGTTCACTATATACACGGCCCTTATATTACTAGAACTGAAAACTGTAGTTTCGAGATCTTTCACCACAATGCTAAACTATAATTTATTTTTTACGAAGCAGAGTTTTAAATGACAGACAAGAACATCAGTATAACTAGACCTTTTCCGAAATATTGGTCTCCTCATTTTGTTTGTGTCGTTTGAAGATAAAAACCAGCACGTTAGAAAAAAGAAGGAAAGAAAACAAAGTAGGCCCCACTTTTACCATTTAATTTCACTTTTTTAAATCTAGCATTGGGAAATTCAGATTCTCACTGAACACTTTAGATCGTTCAGCGAAACAAAAGAAAAGTCTTCATGATTCTGTCACCGATGTATTTTGAAACGTCGTCTCCTACAGAAAAATTGTTGCACTCAAGGGAAATTTGCATTGCCTTGCAGTGAATGTAACAGTCTCATGTGGTGATTTGTCTCTCTTTCACGGTGTTCAAAGCGTGATTTTGAGGCTCGCCATGGGACAGGACTAAAACCTTGGCTGATTGGTGTCATTCAGACTATCCTGTTCTTCAGACTATCCTGTCCTTCTTCACTCGAGATCGCTGGTGGTTCTTCGAAAACAAACTTCCGCTCCTAATTTTATGCGCTTTTTCTCTCATTAATTCAAACTAAATTACTAAAATTAATGTTTATGTTGGGTGTGTTTCATGTCTGTCAAAATTTTTGTATGGTAAAGGGGATCGGTTTAATAAGTGATGATAGGACCAAATAGCATTAGGTGACATTAATATCTATCTATCTATCTATCTATCTATCTATCTATCTATCTATCTATCTATCTATCTATCTATCTATCTATCTATCTATCTATCTATCTATCTATCTATCTATCTATCTATCTATCTATCTATCTATCTATCTATATATATATATATATATATATATATATATATATATATATATATATATGTTTACGTACATCATAACATCAAACCACAGAGCAAAGTGGTCTTTCATTTTGTTTAACCCACCAGATCTCCAAATGTGCAACGTGTTTCAGTTAAGATTTTACTAAATGTGAACTGGTCTTTGCTAGCTATATTTGTAACTTCAAGCTCTTCTTCCTAAAAAATGTGAGCGCAAACGTTAACGACTGTAGCATTGTTGTCTTTATTTTGTTTTTGTCTTTTTGTTTTGTTTTTTTAATTGACTCTCCTGAAAAATTTGGGTCCTTGCAACTATTGTTTATCAATACAAGCAAGATACTAACGCAAAAGTTTCACTAGTCAGACGCACAAATTAATTATAATACAGACTATTCCCATGCAAATGCGACTCGGTTTGTCTGAAGACGCAAGCAATCATTGCTATGGTGAAACTTAAGCACAAATGTGTAAACAAGGCTTTTGTCGTCAAGGGAAACCAGCGAAACGACTTCAAACACGATTATAATGAGAAAAGTTAAAGGATTTTATATTTATGACGTAAACTTTATCAGAATAAAAGATGGGAAAAATTGATATGACACAACTTAAACAAACACCGCTAGAAGTTAAACTAGCCTAGATCTAGGGAATTTAACAACAAATAAATTAGACTAAAGAGTACCTCTTTCTTTTTCTTCTTCCCTTTAACCAATTGTCAGGCAAAATCAAATTGTGGATTATCGGATTCCGGACTTTGGAGACCTCACACGAAGAGGCGATTTATAATTCTGTTCGTTCATTATTTTGTATGTAGACATCAAAATGGAGCTGCAGCGGATTGAAATTTTTTTTAAATAAAAGAGTGGCGGTGGCACTTGGAAAGTAACAGCTTAAACTCCCAATTTTACTGAAATCGCAAACAACACGAACTGCTGCCTGTAACGTCCGAGCATACTATGGAATGGTGTTGCTGGCTACAAGTTGCTAAGTTCGTACAAACATACCTTTATGGGTATTTCTGTTACAACTATACAGTTAAAGTTCAGGTTCCGACATATGAATGCTAGTCGAGTAATGCTACCTAAGCTGATCAAAAGTCGTGAAAGGTTTGATCGATGACTTGCTCAGACCTGGAGCACCAATGAAAGATCCTAGCAAGACACGCATGTTATTTCTTGGCCGTCATAGTGCCTTGCCCACTGAAGATAGTATCAGCTGTATTGGCTATCTCAAACAAATCAACAACTTTTAAATCATAAATTAATATTTTGAACTGGTTTCGATTTTAACCAATGCAAGTCTCATGGATTCAAAAAAAAAAAAAACAAACAAATCCCAAAATGGTTGAAATATTTCACGTTTAGTCGAAAAGCAGTGTTTTCTTTTGCAAATCGAGAAGCAGGTACATACTTCCAAACACTTTCCGTATCCAGCTAGTTATTTAATGATGAAAAGTTTGATGAAATAAATGTTCGATATAGCCATTACATTCTTCAAGTCTTGGTTTCAACAAAACTGATAGAGCTCAAAAGTAATTATAAGATCAATCATATTTCAATATTCCCTGTTTGAGAATTCTTGGTGAACTTAAGACTTATTATAGCCACGCTGTAGGACATAAAGAGACAATACACAAGGAGATCGATTTAACAAAGTACAGAGTAAAATAATTTTTCTTTTGATCACCTTCCTTACCTTTGATCGCTATTCATGCCAGAAAATAGATTCACAACCGTTGCGAAGTAAATATACGGCCACACAGTTTCTTAATTGAACAGTTTTGTCGCGAAAGTTAGCTTAAGGCCCTAGTCTATTCTACAAAATCTATTTTAATCAGCCCAGGAGAAAAAGTTCTTTAAATATTTTTAAACGAACAGTTTGTTCCAAGAATCGATCTTAAATATAAACCATTTTCAGGTCTTAACAGAGCTATTTTTGGCATTTTCTTTAATCTGAGGGAAGAAATTAAACACTTCATCCACACACATAAAAAAAGAAGCAGCAAATCGTTTAGCTATCTGACTAGCTTTCTTCTCTTTTTTCGAACCTGTTTTTTTGCTGTTTTTATGGCAAATGTAACTATGTTTATCTTGGAATATCCTTCTGCGAGGTGTAGGATTATTCCTCCGCCGATATGGCGTCCTTAACGACCATGTCTTGGTGTATCCTTGGCTGTAGGATAGTCGGCTCCTCGGTTGCGTTTCGATTAACGAGCAGATCCGAATCTATACAGGCAGATCCGATCATTTTTTTTTAAATTCAGCAAATCGACTCGACAAACATTATACCTTTTTTAGTTTCCTTTCATCTACATTTAACGAGCTTGCCAGTGGTAGTTTTGAGAATTTGATCTCCTCTATGACGCGTTCCATGTCTCTGAGGAGCTCTTCGTGTTAACCCATGTCTTCTTTCTGTGCCTCTATCTCACTCGTGATTGCTCTCCGTCTCCTCCTGTTAGTCTCCCTCACCCTCTTTCTCTTTCTTGACAGCCAGTATCACTTATCATAGCTTCATCAATATTTTCCTTATGCCTAAATGTATAATTTTTAATTCCTCTCATTTGTTTTTAATTCAAAATTTCCACAGACCTCAATATTGTCATTTATCTATATGCGAGTGATTCTTCCTCCTCCCTCCATCTCTTTCTTTCCTTCTCTTTTTTATATTTTCTTCATCCATCTATCTATCTAGCTGTATATCTCTTATTCTTTCTCTCTTTCTTTCCTCCTATAGTGTCCCTCTAATTAAAGTCCCTTACAATATCGTAGAAATAGCTTTCTTGATTAACGCACTTTGTTTCTTTCCTTTTTTTTGTTCTGTCTGCCTCTCGTTAACTTTTAAGATGTTTACCTTCTAGGACCAAGTCTTTCGAATGGTTTATTTTCGGACTTCTCCATTCTCAAACTCTGTCCTCAGCTATTCACCACCCAGCGAAGCCCTTTAAAACCGACTTAGCGATTTATGTGATCCGGGTAAAAAAGAGAAGCGACCGGGGTTCCAAAGTATGGCCAACGAGTGCCAGTAAATATTTGAGACTAGAAGCCAGGTTCCTGTCTACCCATAATGCTTTGCTCATGTTCCAGTGGCCCAGAATGCGTTGCGCCATGTTAGCAAGCCGATCAGGATATACTCAGAGAGAACCGCTGCTCACCCTCTCTCTCTCTCTCTCTCTCTCTCTCTCTCTCTCTTTCTATCCCCTTCACTCTCTTTCACCCTTCACCAGTTCTCCCTTCGTCTGGGCGATAAAGCTATCAGGCAGAGAGAACGAGAGAGAGAGAGAGAGAGAGAGAGAGAGAGAGAGAGAGAGAGAGAGAGAGAGAGAGAGAGAGAGAGAGAGAGAGAGAGAGAGAGAGAGAGAGAGAGAGAGAGAGAGAGAGAGAGAGAGAGAGAGAGAGAGAGAGAGAGAGAGAGAGAGAGAGAGAGAGAGAAGGAAGGGGGAGAGGGAGGGGTATTGAAATTTACCGGCGCGCGCTGGCTGGCTCTCTATTGGACGCGACAGATCTTGTCCCTAGGAGCGCATCTCTTTTCTTCGCATTTCATCTGTGACAGAGAAGTGTTCTCCAATCCAAACATGCAGATCTGGCAATAACCGGATATACACATTACAATAATTGGAACTACTGACGCCTCTATGCTCTGCTTTGTCTATTGAACTTTCTATTATCACGGATTTTAAATCGTAATTTCTATAAGCGGAAACTTTTTGGATATTTTTACATTTTTCTGAGAAGTTTTGAAAATTTTTGTGAATAAAGTAAGTAAAATCTTTTTAATACAATGGAAAAATACAGGTAATCCTTCTTAAACATTAATATTATTTTCTTTTTCTCGTGAATATAAAAAAAATTTAACACCTCTCTCGCTCTTTCTGACATTCTGTCCATCTTTTCCTATATTTCCTTCTCACACTGCTATTTCTGTCTATATTAATGATTACCATGTCCATGTATTTACAAATAATTTCTCAAAAGTCGTAGATTAAAAACATACTCGGGGCGCACTGACCTTTCGGAAAAATTAAACATAAACGTTTTTTCCATATGCTCGGATGTATATATATATTAATTCAACATGAACCATTAGTTCAGTCAGTTTCAGTCCAATGGTAAAACAATTAGGTCATCTGATACTTGAAAACATTTAGAAAAGGTGAAAGAAAACTTTGTATAAAAGTTTTTAAACTAATACCGCAATAACATATCCATGCGATTTTCTTCACAAAGTATAGAAACGTCGTGTAAATTAATGATCGTGAGAGAATTAATCTCAGAATATCCATCGTGACGATAGAAACATTCAATTCCCGGATGTAACTGCGTGACTCAGAGCATGTTTGTGACTGTCCGGTGCGTGCTGTTGGAGTATGGTGGATTGAAACCCCTCCTTGTGAAATGCAGAATGAGACCAGGCCAAGGTGTCAATTTCTTATCTTCATATCTTGCATCAGAAACTATTACCCTGTCGTTCCCTTAGCTGTACTTCCATTGCACTTAAGTACCAATCTATACGAATACGATTTCACAAAAAAAAAAATTAGCCGATTCTATCATTGTTAGAAGTAGTGGACTATATCCAACAATCACCAACATCTAGAAAAAAAACCCTCAATGCTAAATATTTGTAGATTATCTTTACTAAAATAATCAGCGCAATTGATAACATCACAGTGTTCTAACCTGTATATATACTGAGCGTATTTAGGGGTTTTACTTGTGTAAGTGCTTGTGAAGGGCTCAGTTCTCCCTATGTTATTATCAATCGGCAGAAAATGAAAGCCATAGGAGGAAAAGCGGACGTGCACGTAAAGAAAATTTGAGCACAATCGTTTTAAAAAGAGAATAAATAAAAATCTAAAACTGTTTGTTTTTGTTTTCATCCTTCAACTGATATTCATGGTTGTAAATTTTTTTGCTCAGAAACAGAAATGTTCTAGTGCTCCATCTGTTCATAGTCTTTATGTTAAACAAGTTTAAGCTTGGCAGTGTTCAAGTTTTCTAAATGTCACATGTCCGCTTTTTCTCTTACAACCTTGAAATAATATGAAAACTGCACATGATTTCTAAATGGATCAAATCATTCTTATCAAATCGAATAAATAAGTGTTGGCTTATTATGTAGAATCCAAACCTTTCAAGATCATTGTCGTGTAGGTTTAACTAAATAAGCGGCTATGAATTCCCTAATGGCAGTGAGGCACTATGCGCATTTTGTGGGAATCGCGTCTTCTTATATGTGAGGTGGCCTGGAATTTTCAAGCTCATGTCGGAAATTACTGTTTTGAGTTATTGGACTTGTAACATAAAAAATCAGTTTTCAAAGTTTCGCACTAGCTTCTTATAAACTATCAACCATTTTTTTATCTTGTCAAAAAGTGTCAAAGCCCGAAACTTTAAATATGCATTATGGTGTTTTTGTGAAGATAACTGCAATCCTGCATGAAAACTTTCCCTAGCTTTAAACCCGTTTTTCTCAGTTTCTCATTCCCCAATACTAAAAATTTCAGCTGTTTTATGTAGGGAATAGGTTGGACTGTCAGAAAATATGGAAATCACAATTGGTCTAAACTAGCCATTGAGCCTGAAAATTGCAGGCCACCTCACATATGCTTTTAAAAAGATCTTAGAATAGATCCGGATACACACAGAGTCAGTCGATTTCCTCTATTCCTTAAAGTTTACTATCTGCAAAAAGCTAAATGACAACACTGTCAAATGGGAGGTAAATAACGACAAAAACTATGCACTAAACAGTTTAGCTCAGTCTAGTGTTGAGATGCGGGTATTTCTTGGTTCAAACTCTGCTAATGTAAATAAGGGAAATATCAGTCGGTAATGGTTCGGTGTGTTTACCTTTATAAACCTCTAGAAATGTTATAGAGGGGGGACAGGTTAGCTCCAGCACAATGGTCTTTCTAGGAATTTGAAACGATGTATCGTATGAAATTAGAATCAACTAGAAACATTTCGGTCTTAGAATGCAATCCATGGACACTTTTTTATAAGAAGATCAAGAGGAGGTCGATTATTTTTTTTAAAATTATAATTACAAACCAAATATAACAAATGAAAAACTTTTAAGTTACGGCCCTTATGTGAGCATTACAGAAGAAAACTTAAAATTAAAAAAAAAATTAATATTTCTTGTGAGAATTGTGACTTTATTTTCTCGAATACCACGGTAAGATATATGTAACACTTACATGTAACAAAATAATAAAAATAAAAATTTAAAATAAAAAAAAAATAAACTGTTACTTATCCTTCATTCTATTGAACTATTACCATATTCATGAAATGTAGAAGCGGTCTTTGATCGAATGAATTTTCGTTCAAATCGGGATGAATGAACCTTTCCATTGCTGTCTTTTTTCTTGAAACTTTTTTCTTTTTCTTTTTTTTTTCTTCCTGCAGTTTTGTATTTTCAAGTATTGATCCTCAAATAGTGAATATTTTGTTGTGGAATTCTGATAGACCACCAAGATATACGATATAAAACATAAGTATCACTTAGAGAGATAGGTCGAATAGGGCCAACTTCACTTTCCTAATTATGTGAGGAGCTGCTCAACTCAAAGATATTTCAATCTACTTTGAAATACTTAAAAAATACATTTTTTTAACATTCGATACCCAAATCATTAGCAACGGTTTCTGAAGATTTTAATGCGTCTTAATATTCTAATAAAATCCCGAACTATTTGTTTTTATCTACCCCCCCTCTCTCTATATCTCTCTCTCTCTCTCTCTCTCTCTCTCTCTCTCTCTCTCTCTCTCTCTCTCTCTGTGTATGAAGCTAACAGCAAGCCTGTGGTAAAACACACAAACATCTTTCAGCCGGAGAGGGTCCTTTACTTGGTTTCTTGACTTCCGGCAATTGCGCAGTGTATCATTAATGACGTGAAACTTTTGACAGCAGTTTTTATCTCAAATTTAAAAAAAAAATGATAAAGAAATCTGACGATTTTTCCAAAAGTGACATTCATATGATTTCTAGAACCAGTAGTCGGTTTGTTTTCGAGAAGTTTTGTTTGTGTGTTTATTTCTCGTCGGTTGTCTGTGAGGGAGAGTCAGGCTTGTCCTCTTAACGGCAACTTCGCGTTAAGTGTCATAGTAGAAAACAAAACAAACTATATAGCACTAGGAAGAAACAAAAAAAATGGTCACAGAGACATTTTTGTTATCGCTAGAATTTTTTTGTGGGATTTTAAGAAAAAAAAATGTTTATCGTTTCTAAGGTGATTTTAATACACGGACAGAGCATGATGGTTCCATGGACAGCCGTGATTTAGTTAGTAAAGATGATTTTTACTCTGAGGTGAGCAATAGCTAGTATAACTACGTCTAGCCCGCAATTCAACAATACATTAGATCGTCTGATAGCCCTTTATGGAGTTTTGTTTGTGAAGTAAACTGTTCCATCTGTATAAAACAAGGCAATGGCTTATCTTAAAACTAGACAAACTTGATGAAAGGTCCATAAACATTTAGATAGACTCAAACAAAGTAAAAAAAAATAGAATTCTTTTTATGTCTGCTTTGCGTCCGTCAAACTGATCTCAGACCAATGTGTGATACTCTCCGGAGACCAATGGAGGTGACGATACAAGAACTACCAGCTGTAACGGGATATCACGTCACGAAACGAGGGCCTCAACTTCAGCGGTTTTAATCTTTCTACTCTCTTAGATTTTTTGTGTAGCCGACCGTCAGCTTGATTCACAAGGTATAAGAAGGTGGTTGCCAGATATACTTTCTTACGTCATTTTTAAAAGTCTCGTCCAGCATAGTTTCTTCTTCTTTTGTAGACATACTTGACCTCGTTTGGTTTCTGTGACCGATCAATATTGTTCAGGTGATTTTCCGTAAAAGATATTATTGTTACTGTCTAGCTAGGTCACCGTCAGATATTGGTATCAAAATTTAATCTTTAAGTATCAAAGCGTAAAAAAATTATTTGTTTAAAACAACGCTTGAAATCGTGGTTTCCTTAAGATAGATGTTTTGTGCTCAGTAACTGTGATTCCTTGTGTATGCTTTAAGTTTTAAAAACATTAGGAAACGCATTGATCTCGATGTTAAAAAAAAATGAAAAAAAAATTGTCATGGTAGGGATCTACTACTATTGATATACGATTTTTGTTTCGTGTATCGGTGAGAAGTGGTAGTTAGAGTTCAAAAAGAGAAGCCATCGGTGTAGAAACACAGGGTTTCAATGACACTGAGGTTTATTTCTGTTTTTGTCTCGAGATTGACATGGCAAAGGAGGTAAATATCTTTAAAAACAGAAAGACAGAGAGAGAGAGAGAGAGAGAGAGAGAGAGAGAGAGAGAGAGAGAGAGAAAGAGACAGACAGACAGACAGACAGACAGACAGACAGAGAAAAAGAGTGAGACGGACAGACAGAGAGATAGAGAGAGAGACAGAGAGAGAGAGAGAGAGAGAGAGAGAGAGAGAGAGAGAGAGAGAGAGAGAGAGAGAGAGAAACAAAGAGAGAGTTTGAGAGACGGAGATTATGTTAGGTGAGGTTAAATGGCTGGTTTTAGAATTATTGTTGCTTCTGGCAAAATGAATAAAACTCAAAAGTTTTGAAAGATGATTCTGATTTATATAGTAATGAAATATATATATATATATATATATATATATATATATATATATATATATATATATATACTTTAAGTAATATTATCCAAATTGATTAAAGTTATATAGACGTGTTAATGATCAACATGTGTCATCCACTAAGAAATTGGAAAATTTTCCAAACTGTCATTGGCATTACGGTTATATTTTCCCGTTAGGTTTCCGGAAAAGAAAATTATTCTACGCGATAGGAAAAGTTAGATTTTCCAAGAGTCCTTAGTTACAGAAAATATTTTTTATCATGAAGGGACGTATCGCCATAATTCAACCAATCATAAAAAGTAGGTGGTGAGAGAGACAGAGAACAAAATAAGAATGATATGATTGATGGGTAGCCATACGGGTAGGTAGACATAATTATGAATGTATAAGAGGGTCAATTGACAACATTTTGTTGGAATCATAGTTAAAAAAGTAGATAGAAAATTTGATTGGCGGCAAGATAGTTAGTTATATAAGCAATTACATAAATATAAAGATACTATAGATAGGTATATAAATAGATAGATAAACACTATATATATATATATATATATATATATATATAATAATATATAGTGTTTATTTATATAGATAGATAGAGTCACAGAAAGTTAGACAAACAAGCAGATAGACAGATAGATAGATAGATAGATCGATCGATAGAAAGATAGATAGATAGATAGATAGAAATGCAAACATAGGACATAGATTGTTGAAAATGTAGATAAATGAGTAACTGAAATCATAGAAAGACATACTGAACATTCAATATTCAGACAGAAATATAGACCGATAGTTTTCGACTGATAGTTCCAAACAAAGACTGATCTAGCCTGATTATTTATCTTGAAGGTTAACAGCTTTTGGAATTCCCTTTAAAGTCTTTGTTTGTCGCAGCTAGTCAGTTCGGCCTGGTTGACTGTCCCACTTCTCGCTAAGCTGCTATCATTGTTTGCTAAGAAAATTATTTATGAAGCTCTTCAAAAAAACTTTAACAGAGCCAAAATGTTAAGAAATTTTTCTTGGCCTTTTGTTTTTATCCCCACGCCTTTCTTCTCTTAATGACCCGTGTAAACTATTCTTTTCTTATCCTTTTTTTAAATTACCAACAAAATCGATCCGAAAAAGTTCAAAATTATAACGACTGTATAATTGTCTTCAGCTACTGTTATCTCTTGATTTTCTCTCCCTTCTTCTTAAGATGCTACAAAAAAAATGAAGGATGAACGTCTCTTTGAAAATGTGATGACGGTTGAGATGCACTGATGCAAGACCAGACTTCGTGTAATTAGAAACCTTAGAATAAATACTTAGCAACCAATGGCACAACAACGACGAAAGATAAATATAGTTTAAAAGATTGGGAGAGGGAAGCAAAGAACCGCCGAGTTCTTTATTTTCGTCTTCTTCCCTGTAAGCAGTCATATAATCAATGGATTGGAACAATGGCAACCTTCATCAGGCGATGCTGACTTCAAAACTTTCCAAGATAACAGCAGGCAAAATCTGTTCGATTAGATGTGGTTGGTAGGATGAGACTCAAACTATACCCACGGTCGATAACGTACCTCAAGTGACACCCAGAGATGAGTGTGGGGTCACATTTTTGTTCAGCCGAGTAGTACCTGACGGGGGCGAGGTATGAAGAATCTGAGGTCATCACCTCGTGGAAGTCATTCAGTTAACCAGCCATTCGCTGGATTTCACTCAATCAATCGATTAACTTAAGGAAGTCATTCAATTATTTATCTATGGAACTCATTCAATCAATCAATCATTCAATCAAGGGACCTCAATCAACCAATCAATGCAACTCATTCATTCAATCAATCAACCAATGGGCCTCATTCAATCTTTCAATCAACCATTCAATGTTCCTCATTCAATCTTTCAATCAACCATTCAATGTTCCTCATTCAATCATTCAATCAATTATCAATCAATGGAACTGTTTCAATAAATGAATCAATCTTATTTCTCAACCAACAAAATATATAAATCAATGACGATAAGTTGATTAAACAGTATAAAAACTAATAAGACAGAATTACACAATCAGAAATTTGCGTAGATCGTTCAAAAAGTCTTGGTGCGACCAAGTTTTTAAGGTACTGAATCCATAATCAAAACCTGAACTTTCTCTTGTCCTGCGCGAGCAGTGAAGATTTTCTCCGCCCCGACAAGTGTCCAAAAGTTCATTCTCTGAACTGAGATCATTCATTCAAAACAAGTTCATGATAAAATGAGAACGATCTAAAATCTTCTCCACGGGCCGGACAGAGTAAAAAAAAACAGACCTTGAGGAGATTAGAGCAAAGAAAATCGTTAGGAAACGCTGCAAGATACAAGTAGGATAGAACTCTGACAAACTATCAGACAGACAAGCAGTATAGAAGTCTGATAAAATACTAGACCGTAGCTGCTGTTTCTGCCACCCACACCAACCCTTGTTGTGTTTTACCCGTCTCGCAATGACTTGTTGAAACTATAAGACTTCCATGAAGACTACGCGATCTAGCTTTCTTTGTTTCGCTTTTTATTTGTATCTTTTTTTCCCTCACTTATCCAGATTTAGTCATTCATCCACCGGAAATCCCACTCGATATCTTTCAACAGTACATGTAGTTTTTTAAAGCCTCGATGTCCGACACTTGAGGCTTTTAATAGATCCTCTCTACCTTGTGCCGGAGCACCGTCTCGTCATTTTTAGAAATATTTTTATAATGACTTAAATTTTATGGAATTATAAGTAATAAAGACTCCTTAGCCATATTTATGAGAATGTTTCAGAGTTCGCTTAAGTTGAGGACTGGTTTCGGGAATAACGAGTGGGAAAGAGCAAGAGTTAGACAGAAAGGAAGATTGAAAGAGACAGAGATAGAGAGAAAAGGATTAGGAGAAAGATAAAGACTCGCAGGTATAGCAAGAGAAAAGGATCGAAGGAGTGAAGGAGAGACAATGAGAAAGAGAGAAATAAATAAACATATAGAGGAAACAAGAGAGAGAGAGAAAGAGAGAGAGAGACAGAGAGAGAGAGAGAGAGAGAGAGAGAGAAGTGGAAGGAGACAGAAAAAGAAAAAAAAAGGGGGACCGACCCAGAGATGAAGAGAACATAAGGGGTTAAGAGGAAAAAAATAGAGACGTCAAAATAAAGAAATAAGAGATAAAAAGAGAGGGGGGAGAGAGTGTGAGAGTAAGAGAGAGAGAGAGAGAGAGAGAGAGAGAGAGAGAGAGAGAGAGAGAGAGAGAGAAAGATAGAGATGAATAGAGAGTGGGAGGCGAATATCAGAAAATTATCGTTAACACTTAAACTCAAACAACTTAGACTGAACTAATTTCAACCATTCAACGAAAATCCCCAGATATAGCGCGCATAGAGTGAAAACACGCGTGATGACCGTGAAAGAATCACGTCTGGCGTAAAAACAGTCAAAACACGCGTGATGACCGTGAAAAGGCTCGCGTTTGGCGTGAAAACAGTCAAAACACGCGTGACGACCGTGAAAAGACTCGCTTTTGGCGTGAAAACAGTCAAAACACGCGTGACGACCGTGAAAAGACTTGCGTTTGGCGTGAAAACAGTCAAAACACACGTGATGACCGTGAAAAGACTCGCGTTTGGCGTGAAAACAGTCAAAACACGCGTGACGACCGTGAAAAGACTCGCGTTTGGCGTGAAAACAGTCAAAACATGCGTGATGACCATGAAAGAATCGCGTCTGGAGTGAAAACAATCAAAACACGCGTGACGACCGTGAAAGACTGGCGTCTGGAGTGAAAACAGTCAAAACACGCGTGGCGACCGTGAAAAGACTCGCGTCAGGCATTCAATCAGTCAAAACACGCGTGACGGCCGTGAAAAGACGTGAGTCTATTAAATGGAGCTTCATTCTTTAGCTTAGTTAGCCATGACCTATCTGATGCCGATTCCATGTGTCTGGTCTACATGATCGGTCACTCACTGGTCAACCTGACTTTCTTTCACATCTCTCCTTGACGCTAAAAATTTGGGCAAGGGAACCAGAATGATAAACACCACATGTCTGGATTTGGACAATTTGAGGCTAAGATAACAATGTAAATTATACCCACTTAGAGCACAGAAGATAAAAATGTAGCTGTCGTGGGAGTATGAAGATATTCAAATTCACAGTTAATAACAAACAATTCCTGTTAAGTTTTATGTTCCACACGTCTACACGTCCCAAAGGATTCTAACACTAAGACGATAACTTCGCCAAGCCAAAAAAAAAAAAATTTGAAAAAGGAAAAAAAGGATCAGTCTGATCCCAGTCGGGAACTGATCCCGCTCTCCTGATGGGCAGTCCGACATTTACCGTTACAAGAAACAGCTATAAAGAGATTTTTGACTTTAATGGAATTAAGCCTCAAACAATCCCAGGCGATTGGCTGATGCCTCCCAACTGTTTCGGGCATGCGCATAGAGCATTTAAATCATTTGGATATGCGCTATATAAATGCACTTTATTATTATTATTATTATTATTATTATTATTATTATTATTATTATTATTATTATTATTATTATTATTATTATTATGTCGATATGTCTGAATCGGCCCCAATAATTGAAGCGAAAAATGTTCAAAATCAAGAGAGAAAAAGGCTTGGAAAAGAAGTTTATGATTTCTTTCTAAATTATTCACCTTTGGGACAGCGGGTTTGAATCCGTGGTTAATTATCCATATAGACCAGGGCAGGCGTATTGTTTCCAAAACATATTGTGATGCCGTGCCGATTGGCGTTGGTTGCCATGTCTCTAAATTTCTCCAACAAACCTTTGTAAATATCTTGACATCAACGTCTTGTTTCATAGTTCATGAGGTGGGAATCATCTTATCGCCATTTTGGAACATGAGCTGAAAGTCAAATCCCAGCTCATGTAAATTTCATTGTGGAAGGTATCGTATTCAACCCAATAAAATTGTTTTGAAAACTAGTTATGAACTCAAGCTATCTTGTAAAGTGATGCATTTTACTTTCTTTTTTTTTTAAACACTGATCCCAACCCCCCTCCCCCCTCCCCCTTCCCCTCCTTGCCGCAAGTTTATTATCCGAGGCAGTTTTTAGAAACACCCAGGGACATCTTATCCAATCCTGATACTCTATGATGAGATGGAACTAACGTGTACAGAAACCCGACCCTTGCCTGTCTTGAGAGACCTCAATGATTTATGGTTGTCAAACAGTAGACAGAACTCACCGGTAACGCTTTACACACGTCAATTAAAGAGTCAGTTTCCACGCCGCGATGAGGTGTGGGGGCTAGCGGTCTAAGGCTTAAGCCTTTGTGTCAGTTGTGAAACTGATAAAGTCATGAAGTTCTTCAACTTTTTTTCTCGGGCTTATAATTTCCTACGCGGCTTCAGAGCTTACGGCTGACAGACTATGGAGAACATCGAACTTTTAGTTGATGCCAGAATAATTTGTCTTTGTTATGTGTTTGTCTGAAATTTCTTAGATCACTTGCCTAATCTATGGTTTTATCATTATATCTTGCAGATGTTAAAAAACAAATTTTAAATTCGGTTTTGAAGTGTTAAGTCATTACCTCTTTGCTGTTTTCTGTGTTGTGAGTCAAAAAAAAAAATTAAATAAAAAATAACCGTGTTTTTTAAAAAAGGGGTGGAAAATGTGGCCCCCGAAATCATATTTGAAATCCATAGGTCAGATATTTTTTAGAATACTATCATTTGATTGTAGATTGATTTACTGATATATGTGTGTTAATTGCTGAATAGTTTCTTCGGTTGATTGTTTGAATCCTTTCATTAAGGGGCTTGCTTGAAATAGGCCCTTGGTGAGAAAATAAACTCCAAATCATTCTCCTAAATGAAGTGATTCAAACCTAGACCATACTATCGTAAAGGCAGGTATCCACCATAACTCGACCATTCTACGCTCCAAACCTAGACCATACTATCGTAAAGGCAGGTATCCACCATAACTCGACCATTCTACGATCCAAACCTAGACCATACTATCGTAAAGGCAGGTATCCACCATAACTCCACCATTCTACGCTCCAAAGTTTGCTTCAGTACAATCAGCTATGCATAAAGCATCGTATAAATGTCTTTATTCTGGTTTGTGGAGTTTGCGTGTGTAAGAGTGGGGAGAAGATAAGAGAGGTGGGGGGACGGTCAGATAGCTTCATATGTCAGGGTATAATTAGTATGTCTAAAAATAAATAAAATTAGGCTTATTATAAAAAAATAAGTAAAACAAAAACATAGAATAAAGGTCCATAATGATTTGATCACGGGCTGTGTGTGATAAAAAAACCCCAGTAAAACAAACTGTCCTAACCCTATCTCGCTCTATATTACTATAAGGTCTTCACATTAACTGTTATTACAGTCAAAGTGATCACTTTAGTTCCATATTGCTGGCAATCTCACATCAGTGCGGTATTGCAGGCAGGGTCCTTACTTTAGTAAGTTACTGCTGGCATGTTTGTCACTTTCGTAAGATACTATTGGCAAAGTCCTCACTTTTACTCCGTATCGCTGGCAAGAGCATCTCTTTAATACCCCAGAATTGCTTGCAAGGTCCTCAGTATAATCCCATTTTGCTGCGAAGATCCTCATGTTTGACTCATTTCGCTAGCAAGGTCCTCAGATGAGTTCTATATTGCTGTCAAGGGCATCACTTTAATACTTTATTGTTGGCAAGGTCCTCAGTTTAGTTCTGATTTACTGGCAAGATCCTCATTTTGGCTCCGCATCTCTGGCAAGGTCCTCAGTTTAGTTCCGTATTTCTGACAAGGTCTTCAGTTTAGTTCCGTATTTCTGACAAGGTCTTCAGTTTAGTTCCGTATTTCTGACAAGGTCCTCAGTTTAGTTCCGATTACTGGCAAGATCCTCATTTTAGTTCCGTATTTCTGGCAAGGTCCTCAGTTTAGTTCCGTATTTCTGACAAGGTCTTCAGTTTAGTTCCGTATTTCTGACAAGGTCTTCAGTTTAGTTCCGTATTTCTGACAAGATCCTCAGTTTAGTTCCGTATTTCTGACAAGGTCCTTAGTTTAGTTCCGTATTTCTGACAAGGTCCTCAGTTTAGTTCCGTATTTCTGACAAGGTCCTCAGTTTAGTTCCGTATTTCTGACAAGGTCCTTAGTTTAGTTCCGTATTTCTGACAAGGTCCTCAGTTTAGTTCCGTATTTCTGACAAGGTCCTCACTTTAGTTCCGATTACTGGCAAGATCCTCATTTTAGTTCCGTATTTCTGACAAGGTCCTTAGTTTAGTTCCGTATTTCTGACAAGGTCCTCACTTTATCTCAGTTATTCTGACAATGTCTTATGGCTGCGTGCCTGGTCATTGCCTGGTAGAAATCGCTTAATTCATAGGCGTTTTTCACGAGGAGTCAATTTATCAAGCCCGTCCATGTTTGGACAAAGAAGGAAAGAGAGAGTGAGAGGGACGCGCACAGAGACAGGTAGACCAACAGACTGAGACAGAGATGGAGAGAAAGAGGGATGTAGATAGAGTTAAAACAGACATAAAGAAAGAAATACGTAGTGATGCCAATATAAAAAGAGAGCAAGAGAGATAAGATAGAGCGGGAGAGAGGAAGAGTGACAGAAATATAAGAAAAAGAAAAAGAGACTAACAGAGAGGTACAGAAAGAAAATAAGACAGAAAGAAAAAAAAAATTCAAAAGAGGGCCTGAAAGCAGACAAATATCATAGGTGAAAAGCTCATAGGTCTGAGCAGAGGTGCTAAATGAGAAGGAGTCTTGCATGATTGTCTGTCTTTAAGGAGAAATTAAATCTGTCTTGTTGCTAAAGTAAGTACCAATTTCTCGCAATTGCACTTTTGAGCAAAAGAATTTATGAATATTTTGTACAGAGTTGAAAGTAAGACAAAAGAATAAATGTAGCAAAGTATAAAATGGCGGTAAGGAATGGAGAGAGAGAGAGAGAGAGAGAGAGAGAGAGAGAGAGAGAGAGAGAGAGAGAGAGAGAGAGAAAGAGGTGGAAAGAGAAAAGGACAGAGCGGGAGAGGGAATCAGAGGCATAGAGAGTAATTGAGAGCAGGACAAAAGAAAGGAGAATATGGCGAAAGGAGAAAAGAAAAAAAAAAGAAAAAGGAAGACAAAAAAAAATTGACATAAAGCCCAACTTAAGATTGCGTTGATGTAAAACACTATAAACAAAGGCGAGATCTTCAACTATCTGCGCACAGGCCGTTTAGATTTATTATTTTTGTTTCTGACCATTTCTCTTTCATTTTCTTTTGTTGCTTTTGCATAATTTGTAAAATTTTTATTATAATTTTCTAGCACTTCAGGCCCAATCGCTTTTTGTGTTCAATAAAACGCGGACATTTTCCTGTAATTTCAAGTTTGATTAACTTTTTATTTTCAGATGTGAGAACAAGGCTCTTTAAAAACATTACAATTTTTATCCTCTTGCTCCAACAATAAATCAATATTTTTATGAAGTTATAATTTCTTCCAGTCAATTATAGAAATTATTATTGACCTTTTTTAGAATCCACGCAACCTTATTAATATTTTTTGTCATGCTGTTGAAAATAGAATTTTATACGAGAGAAATAATTACTGAAAATATCTAATTAGGTTATCTCTCAATAAAAATTGTAGCCAATTTTGTGATATCTAAAACTATTTCAGATCCTTCCTGACGCTCTTTATCCTTAAAGTATGAGTAACTGAACTCCTGTTAGGCAGAAAACCTGATGGTTTTGTTGCCGGAATTTATAGCCTTTCAATGAATGTTTACAAGGATTTTGAAATAGCTTGGGAACGTACAGAATGAAATGATTTCCTGCAATAACCCTTTGTCTTCTCGATTGTCACATCTGTCTGCAGCAATTTTATTGATTCAGAAATTCTCTCTTTGCACAGAAAATGACTGAAGCTTTTTTAATATCCCCACGTCCTCGCTTTGTAACGGAAGTCCCCGCAAAGCTCGACGAGTCTTTTCCCTGGTCTTCCCCAACATTTTATGGCGGACGATATTGACACGTCTCGTCGGGATATCCAATCTACCTGATATCGTTTTAAGCCTGTCTCCCCCGGTTTTTTCCTCCGAACGAAATATTCAGTTTGACCAGAAAGTATTCGTCTCTAGCTGGACTAGTAAATTGTTAATCGATGCTCAGCCGGTCGTAAATCCGAACGATATTTTTTACATTGTTTCCCGTTGATGGTCATTTGCATTCATATATTCATAGGGCATGTTGTTACTGTGCCAAGTTAGGACCCGGACACAAAGTCTCAGACAAGTTCTTTATAGCTCAAGCCACTCGATGTTGACATAATTACACACATTTTAGAGCTACGGTTTCTTGGGGTCTTTTGTTATTTTTTTTCTTTAATTCTGTTTGGAAACAGTGATTGTATTATCTTCATCTATTTGTCTGCCTGATAATCTCTGTTATAAAATTGGGTAAAACATTGTATTCCATTTCCTACGAAATTTCTTTATAAAATCAATAGTGATATCTTAACTTAAAAGAGTTGCACAAATTGAAAAGATCTATTTTCGTTTTTCCAGAACCCAAATTTACCATTTCTTAATAATCAAACTTTATAAACACGTGACATATTGTTCTCCAATAAGTAACAAAAAACAAATCACCGAATGAACTAAAGACATCGACTTCTCAGTCTGGCTATACCCTGTCGAACTGTGTCCACCAAAAACCGTCAGATTAAGCAGTAAACATTTGTATCATTAATTTTGTTAGATCAAAGAGTGAGCGCTTCCATCGCCAGCCTAGCTTTGTTTGATTCTCTAACACTGACACAGACGGTCGCGGCGCACTGTATGCCAGGTCACGTGATATACGTGTCCGTGCATAATGAGCTCGGAACTCAGTCTCTCTCCCCGAGAGAGACACGGCAAATGTCACGTGAGTGTACTAAAACTTTTCGAGTTTTTTTGAGATCATGAATGTACCAAAGGTAATATTACTTTACTAGAACCCTCAGCATTCCTGAGATCATGAACACGACAGATGTCACATGGCTGTACTGAAACTCTCCAAAATCCTGCGATCATGAACACAGCATAGGTCACATGGCTGTACTGAAACTCTCCAAGTTCCTGAGAGCATGGATACGGCAGAGGTCACATGGCTGTACTGGAACCATCTGCGTTCTTGAAATCATAAATATGGCAGAGGTTACATGGCTGTACTGGAACCCTCTGCGTTCCTGAGATCATGATCACGGCAGAGATCACATGACTGAAGTAAAACTTCGCAAGTTTCTGAGATCATGCTAGAGCTGTTTGCTCAACACTCTCTGCATAAAGTTCTGTTCAATCGATCAATCAAGCAGTCAATAAATAAACCGATTGATCAATCGACCAATCATTTACTCAATCGTTTAATCAATCAATTAGACAATCAATCATTCAGCAATAAATCGATCAAATATTCAATGACTTTTGGGATTGACTCGCGTTGTAGTAAATTGAAAAATTAGATGATTTTATGATATCTTGCTTTCTGTCTAATTTATCAAACCATTGATTAAATAAACGACGAAAATATTTTTCATTGAATCAGTCATTGAAATTGGACTAAAAAATTGAAAGATGAAAGTATCATATTTTTTAACTATCGTGGATTTAAAAAAAATTATGAAATCAATATTTGAAAGAAAGATTCATTGAAAGATTGATGGATAGTTGCTTTAATGAAAGGAGGAACATACAATTCTATGATTGTTGTATGGATTGATTTGTGTCTTCTCAAAGTATTTTTTCTGCTCATTGCTAGATTCTAGTGAAGACAGCCGTAAAACTCAATCACAATGACGATGAAATCGGTTAGCAACATTCATACAATTTTAGACAGTCGGTTTGCGACATTCATACAATTTTAGACAATCGGTTTGCGACGTTCAGACAATTTTAGACAATCGGTTTGCGACATTCATACAATTTTAGACAATCGGTTTGCGATATTCATACAATTTTAGACAATCGGTTTGCGATATTCATACAATTTTAGACAATCGGTTTGCGATATTCATACGATTTTAGACAATCGGTTTGCGATATTCATACGATTTTAGACCTTACAGCCGCACCCCTTGAACCTGTGTCCCCAACTATCTCCCATTCCCCCTCCCTCTCACACGCATCTTTGTCTTTCTCTCCCTCTTGACTATCAGTGACACCGACAAGGTCATGGCAGGAGAAATCAGCCGATACAGGAAAATATTTGAATGTGCCCCCCCCCCCCCTTTTTTTTTTTTCCTACAGTGCTTCACAATGACAATGATTTAGTTCTCTCTGCACGTGTGTTATTAACTTGCTATGAAGTGATGGAATCAAGGCCTTCATGTATTTGACTCTTTTTGCAGAAACCCCAATCTGAAGAGTCAATTTATCTTGTCAGTTTTTACAGGGCCATACAGTACTTTCCGTAGATTTTTTAAAAAAGATTTTCCACTACGAGAGAACGCCCAAAGCTATCTCAAGCGTCTGTAATACGCAAAATGCTGAGCGTAAAGATGTCACTAAGTTTAACATTTTCTCCATGTCAGTTTCCCGAGGTTATCATGGTCTAAGAATGTTTATACGAATTATTTAGATTTTTTTAAACTACCTTTATAATTTATTTCCATAGTTTATGCCTGTTCGGTTCTATTTTATTTCGCAATCTTTCATAATTTATTTATTTCATTTATGCCTTCAGGGGCCAGCAAATTTCACTACCCTTCATCACCAATTTCCTTTAGTTTATGCGTGGAGGATTCTCCTGATTTTAAAATCAATCCGGATCGTCCCGGCTTTCCTCAAATCCCGCATGTTTCTGAAAGAATCAATGTTAAAGTGTGCGTACTTGTGTGTTCAAGGGTCACTCGTATGATCATCTCAATCAAACCGGCCCGCCTTGTGATTCTCATTCTAGCCACACCCAATGAGACCTTGTTCCATTGCCCTACGCCCCCCTCTTCATTTATCTTTTTCTTTTTATCTGTATGTTTTGTAAAAGTTAGAATTTTGATACGTCATCGATCCAACATGAGATTATTGCTTGCGGTAGATTGGGCTTGTAAAGATAATGAGTCAATCTATTAATTTATCAATCAATCAAAGTGAGAAACATATGATATAGTTACTACATTTGTTTTCTGAATGTTACATCACATGATATAACGCTTGCCCTTTCAGAGAGTCCACAAAAGGGGAAAAAAGAAGCATTAGTCTTCCAAGTATGTTCACAATCGCAGATACAGCCCACTTAGTTGAGAATAAAATCTTTTGGTGTTAGCACTGGGATCGAACCGGTGAGAGAAAGCCACCCACAGAGCACGGATATGTGTGTGCTACCCCTCGGCCACTAGTGAAGCCTCTGGGACTAGGTAGGGAACTCTACCGCACCGAATCCAATTCTCCACAGGGACGAGTAAGTTTCCACTTCGTAATTTTCTTTCCTGGATATAATAACGAATCATCGCCGGTGTTGAAAATCACCTTGTCATTGTAGTTCTCTGCAAGCAGGATAAGGCATCCTAGTTGAGATTCCAGACTCACTCCTATCAGGTCTTAGAAGCTAAAAGTCGCGACAAAAAGTTAAAGCTTTGGTTCTGGTTGTAGTCAGATAACGGCAACATTATCGAGTCTTCTAAAGCCATTTTTTATCAATTAAGATAGTAATTCAGCTAGTTTTGCTAATTTTCTCACTGAACATTTTAATTAGCATCTTTCATTTAGGCTATCTTCAATTTTTTTAAAAAAATCTCATGGTCAGCACATTAATTAAACTTTATGATAGCAAAGGCTAATTTTTTTTCTTCTTTGTAAAAAAATACATTTTGGCTTCTTTTTTATGTAATTATTTTTTTTTTAATTATGAACACACATGTTGAGTTTCTGTGCTCTTTAAGACAAAAAATAAAAAAAGCTTTCATCCTTTCAGCCCTAAAAAGATCCGCCGCATAGAAA
>JAWDGP010002298.1:80000-107500 GCA_033675545.1 Elysia crispata
TTTAATTGCATGAATATTTTAACAGCAGAGATGGCAGTTATTAGTAATTCTTCCACGATCGTTAAGAAACTCGCTGCATGTCTTGTGTCAGATGGTGCCAGTAGGCATGGAGATAATATTGAAACAGTCTCTTTGTCTTCATGCTTGATTTGGACAAAGAGAACTTAATGCTTAGGAATCTTTGATATGGCTAAAGATAGAATGAAATTAATATTTGAACATTTAGGCCATGTCTTGGCATTTCTATAATTTTCAGGTTCTTTATCACTCTGACTTTGTAGTACAAGTTAGCTTGTCTGTCTGTCAGACTTTTTTTTTCCTCAGTCATCTTCATATATTTCTTTCTCTTTCCCCCATTCCATCTATCCCTATCTCTTACCTATCTAAGTATCTTTGTATCTATTAATTTCTGTATTTCTATAACCAAGCTACATGCCAAGCTATCTATTTTTCTATCCACATAATATATATATATATATATATATATATATATATATATATATTATATATTATATATATATAAACCGAATGTATCATTTGTCGATATATCTATCTATCTATCTATATATATCCGTCAAAAGCTTTCTATGCGACTGGTTTTTTGGATGATCCAAGAGACAAACCATTTGGTAAGTTTTCACAAAATCCATGCACTTGAGGTTAACAAAGAAGAGATTTACGAGAACGCGATTTACGCCCGTGTCTAACAAATTGATAAAAATCTAGATCTTAAGGCGTGAGAGCTAACCACTCTGCCACCGACAACGATGATCAGACTGCGGAACAAATTGTATTAACCTGAGCACATCGAGTTTATTCTTCTCATTATTGTGAAAAACATTGAAATGATTTTTCCCCGATGACGGTACTAACACAGACCCAAGGTGCTCTGGCTTGACAGACAAGGAAGTGTATTGATCCAGATGTAATCAGCAGGCTTGAAAACTCTCGAACTTCTCTCACCAGTTGTCGGTCGCAACCAACCAGCAGGGGAAGTAATTCCCGAAAACTTAATCAATAATTTCATTTTCACATTCCTATTGTAATAGTTGCCGATAATATTGTTGATAATTCTTAATAGTCTCCAGTGTCTTGAATTTTAAACCAGAGATTTTTATGAGACGAAAATTTTAAAATATCACATAATCTTTCGAATTAATTTGTTTTTTTCTAAGCAAGGAAAACAGTTTTGTTTCAGAAAAATTACGAGGTTTGAAAAGGTTAAAATATTTTTTAGAAGGTTACAGTGCAATACGGGCACCAGAGATGGAAAATAAGAAAAAAAGAGATGAAGATTAATAGAGAGGGGGTAAGATACAGCAGATAGAGAGAGATGTGAAAGATAGTGAGAGAAGAAGACGAAGAAGAAGAAGAAGAAGAAGAAGAAGAAGAAGAAGAAGAAGAAGAAGAAGAAGAAGAAGAAGAAGAAGAAGAAGAAGAAGAAGAAGAAGAAGAAGAAGAAGAAGAAGAAGAACAAGAAGAACAAGAAGAAGAAGAAGAAGAAGAAGAAGAAGAAGTAGAAGTAGAAGAAGAAGAAGAAGAAGAAGAAGAAGAAGAAGAAGAAGAAGAAGAAGAAGAAGAAGAAGAAGAAGAAGAAGAAGAAGAAGAAGAAGAAGAAGAAGAAGAAGAAGAAGAAGAAGAAGAAGAAGAAGAAGAAGAAGAAGAAGAAGAAGAAGAAGAAGAAGAAGAAGAAGAAGAAGAAGAAGAAGAAGAAGAAGAAGAAGAAGAAGAAGAAGAAGAAGAAGAAGAAGAAGAAGAAGAAGAAGAAGAAGAAGAAGAAGAAGAAGAAGAAGAAGAAGAAGAAGAAGAAGAAGAAGAAGAAGAAGAAGAAGAAGAAGAAGAAAAATTATGAGTGATCTTTTGATTCACGAAGATATATTAAGTGAATGGTATTTAAGTCTGTGTGTCCAGATCAAGGAATATAGAGTTCGCAAAGGAGAGAAGCATTTATTTTCTTAAGTTCATTAATAATATTATTAACAGAGTTTTACCACACCCGGAATGTAATAGAACAAACTTATAGATTATCATAATGTCCATCATATCAGCTGATTTTTTTTCTTTTTGTGACATAACTTGATTTTAGCGTACAAAAATATGATTTTTATCAAAAATTAAACCTGGAATACAGTAAATTCTTTATTTTCCCAATCTTTTTAAAGATCCTGTGGAATGCTCATTGTAAGTCTATAAAGGTGAGAACCTAAAACATGTCTATTGGGAATTCATATACGCTTGATCATTTGAACTTACTTGATAGTGAGGGTTTAAAACCAATATTAGGCGCTTGAATTAGCCATCTGCTCTTTTTGGGAATACACCATTATCTCTCAAGCAAATTTTCTGAATGGTTTCACATACGTCTATGGTCGCACTGGGAAAATTGTACTCGTGTAATGTTTCAGAATCTCAAAAACCAAGGTGTAAGACAAACCTGAATCACGTTTTGATTTGTTTTTCTTTAAACCGGGATAACAGTGATCGAAGCGCCTAGAGCCGTTTACCAATTTCTCAAACAGAAAAACGCGTCACGGAAAAGAAAAAAACTTTCGCGTTCTTTTAAAAACCACAGCTTTTTTTCTTCTAGCAACCCAAAATCTGTGAACTCATCTGTTTCCACCGAAACCTGATGAGACAGTGGTGAGATTGGGTGGATCCGTCTGACCCATCCTCACCAGGTACTGCGAGCCACACTCTCAGCGCTTCACTAGCCAGGGTGGATCAAAGTCGGGCGAGAGGCGAACTGAGGGAGAAATCGAATCCGCGCGAGATGCAGACACAGAACCCACCATGAAATCGTAATGATTCATGACACCCCGCCAGGAAGAGATAGGCGTAATTTAATCTCAGTGGAAACTTGAATGAAAAAAAAAACCCCGAAAAGAACAAGTGAAAGACTACTAGAGTTGCAGTGTGTTAACAGATTTCGACTGCAGCAGTTGGTTGGTTAGATGTTTCTAAGGGATGCAACTCTCACTTGCACTAGAGAATCTGTTTAGACAGTTTCTGAATTTCCTATGGTTTATAACGTGTGACGCCTCTTCTCTACGAAGGTGAGAAGAAATTTTATTTTTTCTCTTTAAAGAGAAAACTTATGTGCTTTAAACTGTTCACTCGTCACAGTTTTTTTTTGGTTAGTTCACCTTTTCCACAAGTTTCCCGAAGAATCTGAGATAGAAGAACGGCTCTGTGTACAGCCAGAGACATGACTGGTTGGATGAGGCCAGACTCTGTCACCAGATGATCCACGCTAAGGTTGGAACACAATATCTCGAAACTGTCAATCTAACGCTCTACCGACTGAGCTATTGGCATCTCTCTAGTTTAATTAGAGAATTTCAATAAATTGATTCTTTAATTAGTCATCGAAGAATTAAAAAAAATATAATTAGAGATTTTGTAACGGGAGATGTGAATTAAAATGAACTAAAAATTGTTTTGCGGTTTTAAGGATAACGGTCTGTATTCACTTCTATTGTTACAAAAATGTTTAAAATTTATTTTACATTTATCGATATCGGCTCTGATCTCAAATAGCGGGTGTTAGGCGAGGCAGATTATATTTATTACAACTAGAATTTTTTCCATTACAGGTCTTGAAGTTGCGACACTTTGGTCTTTCTGACAGCAGCTCCAAACAAAACCGAATGTCAAATTTCGAGTACTTGGCTGAACTTTGTGGTTTTCATGAACGAAAAACCTCGCCCGGCTAGGGATGTGTACAGTGGCCTCAGCTGCGCGGCCAGTCTCTCAGTTCCGACACTCTCAGGGCTTCTTAATAGTCATGTTACGCGCCCGATTCTCTGCCTTTTGTGTCTGGCCTGGTTCTACGATGTCTGTCTGGCTGGATGTGAAATGTCTGGGTGACCTGCTCATCAAATTCTGACCGGCACTTCCTCTGGAGGTTAATCTCGTTATCAACTAATTATGGGGATCTATCACAATACTTTCAGGTCTTCTAGCTCTTTCAATCTCCTGTAATCTGTTCCTCCGTCCGATTTTGTTGGCTCTGATAATCTCGTTTGTGACTTTCTCTCTCCATCCTTTTCATTCTATCCTTTTTCTTAACTTTTATTTCTCTTTCCCCTAATTGATTGATTTCCTTTCTTAACCCACGCTCTCTCTGTCTCTCTCTGTATCTCTCTCTCTCTCTCTCTCTCTTCTCTCTCCCTCTCCCTCTTTTCTCTCTCTCTGTCCCTCTCTCCCTCCTTCTCTCTCTATTTATCTCTCTCTCTGCCTCTCTCTGTCCCTCTCTCTCTCCTTCTCTCTCTATCTATCTCTTTCTCTTTTCTCTCTCTGCCTCTTTCTGTCCCTCTCACTCTCTCTCTCCTTCTCTCTTTCCTCTCCATCTCTCTCTCTCTCTCTCTCTCTCTCTCTCTCTACCAGTTTCTCTCATTTCAATTTTTTTTCAAATATATCAATTAATCTCTCGCTCTCGTTTCTGTTCCCAGGTGGTAAATATCTGTTTATCATTCACCGTTAAGATTCACAAATTACAAACAAAATTGTCAACTTAAGAATAAGTCAATTACGTTTAAATGTACATTCTAAACCAGAGAATCTGTGGATATCACATTTATCCTTTATATTTTTGCTAAACTGAATCTTATTTTCCAACCTACAAAGAGGACGTTAAGATCCAAAAATAATTCCACGGACATGTTTAGTGAAATGAACTTGCGAGATGGATATCTTCTTCAATGACTAAGAGACCAACGACCTTAAGAGAAATGGCACCATCGCAGTTGTCTTCCAGATATCTGACGAGATACTCTTTCTTGTCCACCTTATTCTATATGATCCTGCTGTGGATCAAGTTCGAAATTTCATGTTCGAAAACAGCCCCAGACCTTCCCAGACAAGACCACACCGGATATGCTGCCACCAATACCGGGAGTGTCGATCAACGATTTCACTCACAACGAAACCACGGAATTGAAGCATCTGTTGTTTTAAGTGCATCTGGTCCCGCTATCGCCACAAAAGCTGTGGGAACTCATTCCGACACTGCAGCCACCCATACAAGTCATTTAGAGCCTGGCAGGTCTCGAACCCGCTCCAAAGGATGGTCAGGCTTGGCAAGAAATCACCCATCTCCCCCGCCCCGCTTGCGTCACCGTCACGGGCACGCGTTACCGAGGTCAAGGTCGAGACGTCAAAAGAGCCGGCCGAAATCCACTAACAATTCTCCTAAATACAGCAGTTCACAGTTGACCACTTCACAAGGACGACCCGATAACGGAAATACCGATGTCCCTGCTGGAGAAGTGGACATGCGCAGTAAACCCATGATTGGCGGAAACACGGACAGTTTAAGCAGCGCCACCAAGCGGATACCTATCAACATTGTGGTGCTCCTACCGGAAGAGGACACGCGCCTTTTCAGCATCAAGCGGGTGCGCCCAGCGATAGCGCTGGCTACGGAAAATGTGACCTCGTCACGCATCTTAACCCAGCACGAGCTGGTCATATCTTACGCAGACTCCAAGTGTCACATTGCTGAGGCCATGAACGAGGCGATCAAGTCGACCGTCAGAGGTGAGTTCCTTCCTCTTCTCTTCATTTCTCTCTATCACCTCTCTAGATAGTTGTAATTATCTCTCTCTCTCTCTCTCTCTCTCTCTCTCTCTCTCTCTCTCTCTCTCTCTCTCTCTCTCTCTCTCTCTCCCCCCCCCTCTCTCTCTCTCTCTCTCTCTCTCTCTCTTTGTATCTCTTTATAGACTCTGTAGAAGTGATGTCAACTGGCCATTCCCCATAAAGGAGTTACGGAAAATGAAGCCATGAATTTCATGTACATCGTATTGTCTATTGTTTGGAAAGAAATGTTAATGATAAGTTATGTGCACTGTAACGTCATGGTGACATTGTTGGCACAAAATTATTGAATACTTTTAAAAATAGAGGCTGGAGTGTCTCAAGTGCGTCTTCCGCGAGTATTACTGCTGGGTGATTATACTTTTAGCAAGGTAGAAAATATAAGACAATAAAAATTACAAATAACTATGATGAAAAGTACAAAAGATTTTCGTAACACATTGACCAAGTTAAATGAAAACTTTTTCTTAAGTAAACTTTCCCTTAATCTTGTCAGAATTTCTATCCAGATTTACATTTTTATGATACTCTTAAAAATGAAAAGAAAATTACAATGGTCCAATGCACATCCGACAGAGAAAATTAAAAGAAGAAAAGAAAAAAAGAAAATGCTTGAAATTTTGTCTACAGTTGATTGACTTCATATCTCTTTGATAAAGTGAAGGACATAAAATATTGGCAGCACAGAGCATGATCTGAGACTTTCTTGCTTTCCTCTGTACAATATCGAATTTTTTAAAATATCTTTTTCATCGGTTTCCTTTTTCCATTCATCAGAGTTTATGGCTACTGCCAGTCTGGTAATATCGGTGCCGTTCCCTTAGTATCCTAAGTCCGATGTTTCTTCGGTTACAATTAAATCCACCACTAATTTTGTTATTAAATCTCAAATTATGCTTCCTATATAAGTCGACAGAATTAATATCGAATTTATTGTGAAACCTAATACCATAGAACCGTAATAACAACAGAAATAACTGAATCCATAACATTCGCATGCCGGCAATCACATTGTAAAATTGTTACCAAATTAAATTTTTGTTCAGCCTATGATATTTATCCTTTGGAAAGGCCAGAGACGGTCAGAAGGCCTTGGAGGGTTATTACTTCCGGTCAGAAGTAAATGATCTCCACTGACCACCGTAGTGCGACAGGAACTACTCAAGTCGTAGGGTACATGAAGGTTCCTTGGAAGGTTTAACCTCCCGTCTCACGAAGAATTCTTAAGGCTCTATCACTGTGTGTGTGTGTTTGTGTGTTCGTGCGTGGTAAAGTGGTGCAGGAAACGGTGAACTGCTCTCATTTAAGATGGATTCCACTCGGAGTGAGAACGCGGTTCTATTCCTCCAGCTGGCCACGATGTTGTTCATCTTCGAGACAAGTTTCTGAGGCTTCAGATGATCGGTGGATCCACAATCCTTCTGTTTCACGTCAGCTATTTATACTTTCGGCCCTCGTTGATTTCGATTGACTTGACTGACTTAGGGCCTTACGCGTCTCAGTCGTCCGACGGGGGCGCTTCGGCAGCTTTTCGGATTCTCGTCGACAGTTCTCTCCATTGCTGTCTGTTCTGGGCGATGCATCTTAGGTGTTTCGATTAGCCCTTCTTTAAAGGAGATCAGAAAATATTTGTAGTAAATTATCACATTCTAAAGATCTAACTAGGTTGTCAATTCAGAGAACGCGATGGAACTCTTAATCACGGCAATTGGATATGTTCAAGCGCTCTAACGGAAAGGCTTTAATTATAATTATGTTCTACCTGTTTTAGTTCAATTACTAAGACCTACTAGTTCTGGTCGACTTCGGTGCGACTCGGATCTTCCTAATCAAATCAGCAATCTTTCAAAAAGATTGATTGAACTCTTTCTCTGCGAAAATTTTTAAAAGAGCGCAGTGGTATAAGCCATGCTCTTCCTAAGTCGCAAAGCAACGCAACAAAAACTGGAGGGTCCAAATGGGCAAAGGTTTTTTTCGACCATTCACAAACAGTGTGTAGTTTTATCTACATTTGATAACCGCTTGAAACTTAAGCTCGGTCATTTTCTGAGTAAAGGAAGAACCAATTAAAAAATAAAAAAACAACAGGAAACAAAAAATTAAAAACAACGATGTTTTCAACTGTTTTTCCTGTCTAGAACTTTTTCTTTATTTATCATACGTGTTTAAGTACAGAATTTCCCACAACAATCTCGAGCCAACAAAAATGATGTCAATTATTAGTCTACATGGATTCTTTGACGCCTCTTTAGGTGTCGCCATATTTGGGAACTCACTAGGGTGTCTGACTGGAATTAATGTGTAAAAAAAAGGGTTCTTAAATAGCTATTAAATGGGTGGGATGTATCAATAAATTTTTGTAACCACTTTTGTTTGCTTCAACTTAAATATATAGAGTGACAGACAAAAATAATAGATGCAGTCGTAACCCAGACAAGCAATTAAATTTTAGAAATGAAATAGGGATGAATAAATTGATAAAGGGCAAGGAAGATAAATCAATAAATATACAGGCGTTGAGAAAAAACATATTTATAAGTAGATATAAAGATAGATCGATGAAAAGGTAGAAAGATATATAGATACTAAGATGCATAACAATCTCAACCGATAAATAAATAATAAATAGATTGATAAATAGATGAAATTTCAGATACAAAACCAATAACATTAAGATAAAACAATGCGTTGATAGTCTGATAATTGCATTGTAAGACGTAGAATGAAAAGATTTACACAGATATACATCATGTACAAATTGAAAATGAAATAAAGCGGAGCAAACTGTAAACCAAATTATTTGCTTTCAACTGATAGAAGAAAAGGACATCTGTAAAGTATACAAGCTCGGACCCGGTGAGCTATTTTAAGTTTTCCCGCTGGTTGACCCGAACTAGCATTGATATACCGGTATCGAAGCAATCCTTGACCACTGGTCAAGTACTAGCAATCTGTCAGTGGAAACGTCCGTTTGGTCAACGGCTTGACCAATCGACCGCAGTCAGAGTCACGGTAGCCCCGCGCCCTGAGCAATGATCGGCCACTCAGGAGAGGAAGTGCTGAATTAGCTCCCTTTGCTGCAGGTCTTGACAGGGCATGCTGGATCTACACTGGGGCGTCATTTCCGGTAGTAGGTAGGCTGGAGACAGGCGAGGCAATTACAGGGTATCAATGTGGACCAAAATTTTATCTGAGTAATTGTAAAATGTGTATCAGTTGTGCTGTGGTCAAGATGTCGGTTGCTGCTGCGGAGATTTGGAAGAGGGCGAGGGAGGCGTGGCGAGGATGGGGACCGGATTTATCATTCGATTTATTGTAAGAAAATTAGATTTTCGCGTATGCAGATGTTCGTGAGAACTGGCTTTCGTTTCACGAAGCTTTTTCAATGTTCTAGTCTAAACAGACTTGGAAAAATGGTTCCATATGATAGATGGAGATCGAAACAGAAAGAGAGAAGAGAATGAAATATAGAAATAGATAGATAGATAGATAGATAGATAGATAGATAGATAGATAGATAGATAGATAGATAGATATATAGATAGATAGATAGATAGAGATAGAGAGAGAGAGAGAGAGAAAGAGAGAGGTTGGGAGGAAGGGGTAGAAAGAGAAAGAGACAGACTTAGACAGAATGAAGATCACTTTGTCTTTTTAAACAGGATGGAGCTACAATATCATTGCTTTCCTTTGAAACTTTATGGAGGAAGATTACATACGTAGGACGCATCCAATTATATCAACTTGGTTCTTATAATGAAGTATCTGATGCCAATACAGTCCCCAACAAGTAAATTGTTTTCGGTAGAGGAATATGTCTGAACCACTTGTACATAGAATCAAAACTTTTAATTTCACCCAATGTGAATACAAAATGTGTTTCGTAATGACCAGTCTCTGAGAGCCACTGACCTCTAAAGTGGCTGTTTCAAACACCGACCACTCACCACTGATTTCGGCGCAACTGACCGGCCCGACGACCTTGGAGACCCGTCAGTGGACGCTACATCCGGTTCTGTGGACAGTTGGGAGTATAGCAAGGATTAGGTGGTCTTAGCAGAATTGAGTGCATTTGGGAAAGGGGAGAGCATTCGTTCGTGAAAGTGAAAAAATTAGTATATGCCCACAAACGCTGAATGTAGAAAAAAGGAAATCGACGGAGTCTGTTCTTTCTCAATCTGTTTTTAGATCCTCTGAAACGCTTATTAGAAAGTTGAGAATTTTCGCATTAATTAAGGGCATAAAAGTGCACTGCCTTGCGGGAATTCTTAACAGAGCGGTTATTAAAACCTACATGATAATGAATGTTTTAAAGGTCTGAAAATAGGGCTAGACTTTACAAAACTAGTTAACAAATCTTAATCAGTTATATCTGTACTTTCCCAAGCAATTTAAAGATGATTCAAACCTCCGTTATGCAGTTATTCATTTCCGAAAAAAGTGCTTTCAAGTCCATAGCTGCCGATTCATTTCAACTTATAGGGTAATGGATATTTAAAAAGAGTTAGATTAGGCTTTTGTAAAATTAGCAAATTATTCTTTGATCTATCCATGCAATTCTGCCTGTTATGTGGGTTGGTCTTATATCGATTGTAAGGAAAGGCATATTTAGCGGCAGTGACCAGAGGTCAGCTGTAACTTATTCAGGGAAAAATGATCATGTTAAAATCTATTTTACAATGCGTGTCAGCAAAGTTTGTCTGCGATCATCAATGCTTTAAACAACGATTGATTAATTAATAGACTGACAGCTTGGTCTAAAGATTATCAAGCTTCATCGATCAATGAACTACAAACCGTGATCTCATGTGTTTGGAGCTAGACAGAACATAAAGCAAGAAACACGAATTAAATAGATTTAGGAAGAATCAGGAACTACAGAGATCCTCATGCAGGAAAGGAAAAAATCATTATTATGGGAACACATCGAATTCTACACTTTCCTAGTTTATTTTATTGATTCTTTAAAACGCTTAACAGAAGGTTAAAAATTCTCGTAAACAGTGTACTGTAATAAGAATAACAGACTGATTTTTTAAAATCCGAATCTATTAACAGATTTTTTAACACTTATTATCATGTAGGTTTCAATAACTGCGAGGCTAAGAATTCCGCAAGGCAATGAATTTTATGCACTTAATTTTCCCAGCGCTGCTTTAGAATAAGTATTTTAAAGATGATATAAAAACAGCTTCGGTATGTACAGAATTAGTCGATTTCTTTTATTCGGAAATTCCATGCAGTCCAGTTATTTAACCTACTAAATAACGTATGTTTAAATAGATATCGGTTTAAAAAAATAATATAGTTATTATTATTTATTGACTTTTGATTATAAAGCGATGTTGCCGAAGTTGAGCTGAGAAGAAAAATCAAAAGCTTAACGAGTGAACGATCACACTTTGATTTATATCCATTAACGGGTCCAATTTGATTTAAAAAAAAGTGAGGAAAAAAAAAAAAGAAAGATACTTAGTTAGAGTTAACCGTAATAAAGAGATTTGACGAGGACAAATCATAAAGCTAGGTGAAAATCATTTTTCCGATAGGTAGATTTATCTGTGGAGTTATTCTTAGAAAAGATGAAAAAAATGGAGGGGGAGAGTATGTTGAGGTCGAGAGGAAGGGTCAAACGGAAGTTCATTAACAGGGGAAATAACTTCAATTATTCAGTGTCCGATTGACAACGATCTAAAGGACTTTGACCCAAGAAGGTTTGAGAACCTTTCAAGAAACAGAGTATACAGTGGCTCTGTATTTAAGAAATTTTTGTTGAAGGATGCACAAGAAATCTCCATAATAAATACCTCTTTGAAAAATAAAGTAATCTTTAAAAAAAGGCTTACAATTCGAAAATTTAAACTATAGATAGCAGGTAAACAAACGACTAAAAGGCTTAGATGAAACAATAAATAGAAGGGTAGAAAATGAAAAGATAAAAAAACACAGGGTTAAAAAGATGGGTTCTTATCTATATTATTATCAGTTCTTTATAATAGAAAAATATGGCAAAAAAAAAGGAAGAAAGTAAGCTATAGAGTTTTTGCTTTGCACAGAAGCATTACTTTATACAGATATATATATATATATATATATATATATATATATATATATATATATATATATAGTTGTGTGTCAAATAACATAAAAACAAGGAGCGTGGTATATTATTTTGTCGAGCACTGTTTTTATTATGTTATTTGACACACAACTACATTAGATCCTTCTCGTCGAGCACTGTTTTTATTATTTTATTTGACACACAACTACATTAGCTCCTTCACGTCGAGCACTGTTTTTATTATGTTATTTGACACACAACTACAGTAGCTCCTTCTCGTCGAGCACTGTTTTTATTATGTTATTTGACACACAACTACATTAGCTCCTTCTCGTCGAGCACTGTTTTTATTATGTTATTTGACACACAACTACAGTAGCTCCTTCTCGTCGAGCACTGTTTTTATTATGTTATTTGACACACAACTACATTAGCTCCTTCACGTCGAGCACTGTTTTTATTATGTTATTTGACACACAACTACAGTAGCTCCTTCACGTCGAGCACTGTTTTTATTATGTTATTTGACACACAACTACATTAGGTCCTTCACGTCGAGCACTCCTATGGCATAATAGAACAAAACCTAGATCTACTAGGTAGGACAATATATATATATATATATATATATATATATATATATATATATATATATATATACATATATATATATACATATATATATATATATATATATATATATATATATATATCACGTGACTGATAGATTGATATTCTTCATGCATCAAAGACTTTATCAAGCAGACCAGAGAGACCTCACAGAGACAGAGCTGGCCTGGTAAAGCAGGATCACTTTGTTTTTTTTCTCGAGATGCTGCCCCACTGTTAACAGAACGGCGATTATTCCCAGCAGGTCCCACGATAGACCACGTGACCTCTAACTTATCAGTTCTTGGGTTATGCTCAACACGGATCAGTTTGATTATGCTTAGCTCAATTAAAAAATGTAATTGTTTTGATATGGAGTTCGGTTTGAATAATTACTAGAAGCTTGTGAGCAAAAAATGCTTATAAGCAACTTCCCTAATATAATCTATAGCGCTTTTCTACTATAACTAAGAAACAACTCTGAATTGTTTACTTCATCTCTAAAGTTGGATGCAAAATTTAAAAATTAAAACAAAAAAAAACAAAAAGAAAACAACTCTATGCGCGTTACAAGCAGTAATATTTGTGGGGGAAAAAAGAAAAAGAAAAAAATTAAGTTGGATTACGGCTTCTACTTTATTCCCGATAAGAAGTGTTTTATGAGGAGAGAAATCGTTTTTCAAATCCCTGTACCCCTTCCCCCTCCTCCCTTTCAAAAAAAAAAAGAATTAGGTCACATACCATAAAGATAAGGAAAATTTCAATTTGAAAGTGTCAAACAAGACTGGGCAGTTTTGAGTTATCGCTCTTGAACGATGCACAAAAAAAAAAAATAAAAAAAACAAACAAACTCGAACTCGAGTGAAGATTTACGGAACAGATTAGAGCTGGAGATGGAGTTTGTGGAAACCTAGAGATTATGACGTTCTCTGCAAAAAAAAAATAGAAAATAAGAAAAAAAGGCGGTTTATAGCATCTCAGCTTCCTTCTCCATCTTCTTCGTTCTTATTTTCCTCTATTTGCCTATAATATTTTTCTCTCGTTTTTGCTTCTGATGTTTTTGTTGTTGTTTTTTCTTTGTTGCATCGTGCCTTCTTTATGTTTTCTCAAATTTTGTGTTCTTTTGACCGTAAAAAAAAAAACAACCAAGAAGTCGTTCTTTATCCTCCTCCTCCCACACACCCCAATCCTTTCACGTCACGTCTCTTCTCTTTTCTCATTTCTCCTTCGATCTTCCTACCTCCTCCCCCAATTCTTTCACATCACGTCTCTTCTCTTTTCTCATTTCTCCTTCGATCTTCCTACCTCCTCCCCCAATTCTCGAAACTAATGGAAAACGAGGGGAATCAGATGGAGTGGTGCGGAGGACAGATTGATAGTCTATAGACAGATATAGAGACGGATACATAGACAGATATAGAGACGGATACATAGACAGATATAGAGACGGATACATAGATAGATATAGAGACGGATACATAGATAGATATAGAGACGGATACATAGATAGATATAGAGACGGATACATAGACAGATATAGAGACGGATACATAGATAGATATAGAGACGGATACATAGATAGATATAGAGACGGATACATAGACAGATATAGAGACGGATACATAGACAGATATAGAGACGGATACATAGATAGATATAGAGACGGATACATAGATAGATATAGAGACGGATACATAGATAGATATAGAGACGGATACATAGATAGATATAGAGACGGATACATAGATAGATATAGAGACGGATACATAGATAGATATAGAGACGGATACATAGATAGATATAGAGACGGATACATAGACAGATATAGAGACGGATACATAGATAGATATAGAGACGGATACATAGATAGATATAGAGACGGATACATAGATAGATATAGAGACGGATACATAGATAGATATAGAGACGGATACATAGATAGATATAGAGACGGATACATAGATAGATATAGAGACGGATACATAGATAGATATAGAGACGGATACATAGATAGATATAGAGACGGATACATAGATAGATATAGAGACGGATACATAGATAGATATAGAGACGGATACATAGATAGATATAGAGACGGATACATAGATAGATATAGAGACGGATACATAGATAGATATAGAGACGGATACATAGATAGATATAGAGACGGATACATAGATAGATATAGAGACGGATACATAGATAGATATAGAGACGGATACATAGATAGATATAGAGACGGATACATAGATAGATATAGAGACGGATACATAGATAGATATAGAGACGGATACATAGATAGATATAGAGACGGATACATAGATAGATATAGAGACGGATACATAGATAGATATAGAGACGGATACATAGATAGATATAGAGACGGATACATAGATAGATATAGAGACGGATACATAGATAGATATAGAGACGGATACATAGATAGATATAGAGACGGATACATAGATAGATATAGAGACGGATACATAGATAGATATAGAGACGGATACATAGATAGATATAGAGACGGATACATAGATAGATATAGAGACGGATACATAGATAGATATAGAGACGGATACATAGATAGATATAGAGACGGATACATAGATAGATATAGAGACGGATACATAGATAGATATAGAGACGGATACATAGATAGATATAGAGACGGATACATAGATAGATATAGAGACGGATACATAGATAGATATAGAGACGGATACATAGACAGATATAGAGACGGATACATAGATAGATATAGAGACGGATACATAGATAGATACAAGGAAAGGGGAAAAGAGAGAGGGGTAGGAGAAGAGAGAGAAAATGAAAGTAATAGAGAGAGAGGGAGAGAGAGGGAGGGGGAGGGAAAGAGAGAGAGGGAGAGAAAGAGAGCGAGAGAGAGAGAGAGAAAGAGAGAGAGAGAGAGAGAGAGAGAGAGAGAGAGAGAGAGAGAGAGAGAGAGAGAGAGAGAGAGAGAGAGAGAGAGAGAGAGAGAGAAAGAAAGTACGACAGTCAGCTGTTCTGCTCAAAACAAAAGTTTCACTATGTACAGAAGTAATCATTTAACAATAAAAAGAGCAACAAAGGGTAGCAGAACTATTTTCGTGAGTGATCTTAATTTTCATATGTCCGGTTCTCCATAAGGCAAGCCCAGTGGGACCCTCCCTGAAACTACCAGCAGAAGGGGCTGAGAGAATGATCAGAATAGCAACAGGGTGCCATTCTCGACTCTGACCTCCATGACCTGTGATGAACTCAGTTTGTCAACAGAGGAGGTCACAAGGGGACGTCACTCTTATTTGGTTATGCGGTTCATGCGTTGAGGATTTGCCCCTGATGAGAAATAACAATGAGAACAGGACAAATGAACAGAGCTAAATCATCGTAAAAACTAGATTTGTCGAATGTAATTGATGGGTGCATTTAGTCTACCGATATTAGAGAGATAAAGCAGGCTCTATATAAGTCTAGAGCAGCACCTTACATGTTGCTAAAGCTGTAAATATTAACCTGTTAAAAATCCTCCACAACAGACAAGAAGGCTAAAATACACGTGATCCCACCCATATAGTTCTATCAACTTGCATTTTACACAGGACAACAGGACCTCATGAACACATACTATTCTGGCTTTATGCCAACGTAATACTTTTCCAGCTCTCTAAAAATGTTTTAACTTTGTACTGATCGGAATCGAAAAATATTTTGCTTTAACATCGAGTCATGGGTCAAAATTATCCTGACTGAAAACATGACTGTTTACACTATTATGTTATGAAAAACAGTATGCTCTGTCATAATTTCCGTTGTTCCGTTTTAAAAAGCCGGATGAAGTTTTGTTTGTTTTAACGTAACCTGAGTTCGATAAATAACCCAAATAATAAAAGCATGCTTAAACATTTTGCCTTACATTATGACAAATTGATTCTCTGAAACCTGAGCGTGGATTCTTTTTCATTTCTTTTAAGCTAAACTGGAAGTGAAATGCTGCAGTAGGTTTGCTACCTTAGGTCGAGCTGTCTTAATCTTCATTTAGCAGCCGAGCATGTTTTAATTTGCGTTTCTATATTAAGTTCAATCTGTCTTAATCGTTTAATATGGTTCTTGATTCAGATTAATAAAAAACAAACAAACATTCATTAACCTGAACTTCTTACCCCAAAACTTCTCATGGCATAATAGTAATACAGTAAAAAAAGCAATTCTTACATTAGTAAATAATTAACACTCCTAGCATAACAGGAATAGCACAAAAACTGCAGCTGTTTGACTGCCTAATTCAACATTGCGCCGGGTCTAAATACTGAAGATGAAAATCAATTTAAAAAGCTAATAAAAAAGGTATCCTCTATCAAGATATACGTAAAAAAACAACCAAAACAAAAAACAAAACAAAAAAAACAAAAGCTTAGAGAGTATAGCATTTCCAATCATTTGTTTATCTGCTCTTTTGTTTTTGTTTTTTCTTTTATACTCAGAACTTGATAAAAAATAATACAATTATCTCAATATCCGCAACGCTAACAAGACAGGACCATTACCGTTATTAAATCCATCAATCAGAACTTCTAGTTCAGGGTCGCAGTGGCAAGGCATGGTCCATGACCTCCATGGTTAGTGATAAGTTAATCTGTGGGATCACCAAGGGACCACACTCTGATTTGGTTATCTGGTTAATGATTCGATTATCTGCCCCAGGTCAATGAATTACCAAGATAAACCTGCGAACTAATTAAATAATAAGAAGTGGTAACGTTAAAATTATCCATAATTGATTGATTGATTGACCAATTAATTTATCCGCAGATTGGTTGATTTATTGACAAAACTCTTTTAGATAAATTAAAAAAAAAACACATGGCTTTTAAAGTATTATAATCTATCCTCTTCAGGCAGGACAAATAAAGATATCGACGGTTCAATCGTATTTTGAAGTTTAGGATGTTTCTTGTGCCCTCTTTGTTTCTATTGTGATAGAAAAGGTTCAATTTCATGCGATGCAATGATGTCCCCATCAGCGAGTAGTGGGCTTTTCATGCATTTGTTAGGGCCGCATCCTGACCACTCTACGTCAGGCATTCTTAAATTGATCCGCCAGGTGGAACTGGGAGCTAAGAAATTGCCTGACACAGCTGCAGATACCGTAGTCCTATTCATTTATGAGGTACTTGTTGTGTCAAACAGCAGGAGAAGTAGAAGAAGAAGGAGGAGCAGTAGAAGTAGTAGTAGTAGTAGTAGTAGTAGTAGTAGTAGTAGTAGTAGTAGTAGTAGTAGTAGTAGTAGTAGTAGTAGTAGTAGTAGTAGTAGGAGGAGGAGGAGGAGGAGGAGGAGGAGGAGGGGGAGGAGAAGCAGCAGCAGCAGCTTGTTTGTTGAAGTTCTAGTAATAGTTGTTGTTGTTGTTGTTGTTGTTGTTATTGGAGTAGAAATATTAGAATTAGTTGTAGTAGTAGCAATAGTAGTAGACAGAGAAAGAGATAGAGAGTTAAACATGCAGACAGATAGACAAACACAGAGACAGAGAGAGTATGCTGCGAGGAAGAGAGAGAAAGCGAAATTGAAGATGCGGTTGAGATAGGCCGGTTCGGATATAGGAGAATGAGTGACAGGACAAGACAAAGGGAGGGGGAGAGAGAAAGAAAGAAAGAGAGAGAGGGAGAGACAGAGTGAGACAGAGATAGAGGCAGAGAGACAGAGACAGACAGACAGACAGACAGACAGACAAACAGCCAGACAGAGGGAGGAGAGATGAGGTGGAGGAAGGGATTGCAATCAAGAGAAATGTAATGTGGTGTAGATCGAGCGCCGTGATTGCAAAGATTTAAATATATTTTTGTCAACACAATTTTAAAGTTGACCTCTCAATCAAACGAGACAATTGAAAATCTGTGTAGCATATTTAATGCAAAAATTTTGAAAGAAGAACAATTTCGGAAGAATCATTGGTCTCTTACATCATGTAGCTGATGGTGTGAGATATAAAATTACTTTATGTTTAGGATTGAAAAATGGAAAGTTCAAATCCACAGGGAATATTCTGTACATACTGCAAGGCTAGCTTCATACTTCTAGACCAGATGTGCCCAAAGACCAGCACAATTTTTACTCCAAATCTCAGAAGATAAATGGGAAGTTAGGAAGAAAAAAAAATTGAAAGAAAAAAGAAAGTAGCATTCTAAGGGGCGGGCTACTCTAATCAGCCAATTTGGGAAGCTTTAACGGTTACCTAGACAGAGTGATTTCCTCTTGGACAGAGATAAAGAATGGAAGCTTTGTCGCTAAGTTCACAGTTTCGCTCTTCAATGGTGAGAGACGCCAGGAACGGGGGGACAATAGCTTCTATCCCGATAGATTTGGTAATAATGAACAAAAGCGCTCCACAATAAGAAAGCTAATGAAAGAAACGATGCGTGTGTTGTTCTAGACTGGCCTATGGGGAGACGGACGCACCTTTTGTCAATAGGGCGCCGAGATATTGGGAAAATGTCCAGATTTTTATCCCAACTTATGGCGTAATAATAATTGTTCTGCTAGGCTGATCCGTCAAAATAGTTTCAGATTTTGGGATTCTCTTGCTGCAGACAAGGAAGATGGAGTTAGAATGGATGAAGGTGGTGTGAAAAGACCGGATTGATTATACCAGGATGTCTTGCTGGATCCGACGTCGTGAACAATATTCTGAGATTCTCCATACAATTGAAGAACGAAAGTCCGGAAAAAATTATTCCTGCTCAGTAATGAAGAAAAATTGATATTTTAATGGAACGTTGAAGTTAGTCCAGAGAGAAACTGACATTTATTTTTCATTAATCAGTAAAAAAATGAGGCTATGAAAAGCATGATGAAATATGTACAGGTCTTACATAGTTTCATGTTTGAGTAGACAGTTAATATATTTCAACAGTTCTCGAATATTTTCTCTGTTCAATGGTTTGATTTGTTAGAAACATCCCCAGGTGTTGTGCAGGGTCAGGTACTAGCCTGTAATAGGTGTGGAAAAATTGACAGCGACAAAAATTTAGAGTTTAAAAAATATTTTATCATTCTATTTCTATACGCATGTGGGTCTTTACTTGAACATACGTTTTTCCTGTCTTCATCCTTAGCCCGAAAAGTCTCACTTTTCAATGATTTTTAGTGTAACTTAAGTTATGTTATCAGTTAACACACAAACATATTATGTCTTAGATTTCTACATTTTACATAGCGTAAAATCCAATGAAAATAATGAGGTAATTTTATAAAATCTTCATCTTAATGTGTTTAGAGATTCTTTCAAGCTCTTGTTATCATAGAGTTTGAAACCAACGTGGAACTAGCTGTAAATTCCTGCAAAGTGGTGCACATTCAAACAGGTACTTATAACCCTATAGTATTTGTGAATACGAATCTTTAAACCAATCGGCAAAATACAGACTTAACTGAATAACAGTATTGAACTTTCTCTTGTGTTCGATAACAAGATTGAGAAGCGTTTCTTCCTAGCTATGAAGCGCAACATCATTGAGCAGTCTTTTTTCTGTCGCACTCTCTAACCTAAAGATGGTTAAGAAACAAAACACTATTATTCCTCGTTGTGACCAATATAGAAGATTGTTAATAATTCCATAAACTAGGATCTCGTAAATAAAGTTTCCAATATCAAGCTTAAGCAGTTTTTAACCTAACCATGAACTATCGTGTGGCTTGATAGATTTGTTGAACATCGGAAAAAGGTCACTTCTAACGGGATTTTTTTTTTATAATCAAGCGAAACCCTAGAAGATTTATATCGGATGTATAAATACTAAGTTATTGAATTTTTTTTATCAGTGTTATATCTCAATTTAAGATCAGATCTTCCACCCTTCATAAATGTGTCATGAAAATAGTAAGGTAAAAACTTGAACTTCATAAAATAATGATAAAATTAATCGATTTATCATTTACTGAAGATCCACAGTATTCCCCAACTAAACCTTTCATACAGCACAGATTGTCACAAGAGTGCCTCAAAATACCTATGATACCAAGTCGAGAACTATTCTTCCCCTTCCCACTCCCCCTCTCCCCCCTCCTCCGCTAAGTTTGCGCTTCCTTATTGAACCCCAAATCCCCTACCCTCATATCAGTCTCTCTATCCCATGAGAAAACACAATCATCCTAATCATCCTACTTTAGACCTCATCTAAACAGCCCGGTTTTGTCAGTTTTCACCGCGACCACTACAGCAGCGCAGCAATGGTGCCGTGTAAATAGCGTATTTATGTCTCGCTACTCAGTTTCTCGTCTCCTAAGTGTGGCGGCGACGCTCCGCACTTAATGAACAGATGGGGCTAGATGTGGCAGAAGATCAGTCTCGGCCTGGCCCGTCTCTTATCGCATTTTACGCTTGTCTTCCGCTTTCCTGCCCAGAGACAGTGAGGCTTGGGATGATATTGGGCTCCGTCGGTCGCAATGGACAGGATTGATACGGATTGAGTCAGAAAAGTGTAGGGAAAGAGACAGATTCTGAGAGAGGGGGAGGTAGAGAGAGAGAGAGAGAGAGAGAGAGAGAGAGAGAGAGAGAGAGAGAGAGAGAGAGAGAGAGAGAGAGAGAGAGAGAGAGAGATAAAGAGACAGCGTGGAGTAAATGCAAAGAAATTAGAAAGTTGGGATGGTCGAGAAAGGGAGATATAGAATGAATGATATGTAGGCAAGAAATAATGATCGAGAGAAAGAGAGATAGGTATATATATATATATATATATATATATATAGATAGATAGATAGATAAAGAGAAAAGAAAGATGGAGAGAGAGAGAGAGAGAGAGAGAGAGAGAGCGTGAGAGAGAAAGAGAAAGAGAGCATTAGAGAGAAGGGGAGAGAGGGAGGGGTCAGAAGATTAAAAAAAGGGAGGAATGAAGAAGAAATGAATTGAGAGCCACGAACAACTATCGAAATGAAGAACGATAACTTAGGTGATTCTATCAGAGGTTGGATTCCCAAAGGAATAAACGCTACGGAATGAGAGATGTCACGAACTGATGGAGGAGGAGAACAATGGTTTTGACTTGCCAACTGATAAACCCTTAACAGCCACCCAGTGGTTTAACGTCCACCACCACCAGATGACCAGGGTTCGGGAATGACCAGTTTGGCCCAGTTCCTGAGGTCATAGCTGGAAACACACATGGTTCTAAACCTTATCTTCTTGAGTGGTAAGCTGAGTGGACCTAAGAGTAAAATACAAAAGGTTGACCTCTTCTTAAAATTCTTACCTTTATAATGGTACTGCGATTTCACAAAGAGTTGTGTCCCTTTCTTAGAAGTCGTGAATTTTGTTCACCAATCAAAAGAATTTTGAAGATCTATGTAGGACTAAATAATTTTGTTGTAAATTTTTCCAAGTAGAACTAAACAATTTTGTTGTAAATGTTTTCTCAAGAAATCATTTAGTGTTTTTTTCTTTTTTTTTTACTTCAAATATCACACCAATATTCATCCTATCAGATGCTAACGCTTGATACACTTACTACGATGTGAAGTAGAGCTCACGGCTTCCAGTTAGGAAGTATAACTCTTTGTGAAATCACAATCCCTTTTGAATCTTCTTTTTTTTTTTTGCAGGCATCATTATTTCTATCTTTTTGGTATTTTTACATTTTGTAGTCAGAATATTCTTAAATTTTGTGTTCCGGTGGTCTAGTGTTAAAACCAAAGCTGTAAAATCTGCACCAACTATTCGCAGCGTGTTCCAAATCCCATGGTCTTTAGGAACGAGTAAGAAAAATCGTCTTTTCAGGTTCATCTTTGCTTACTTAAGACATTCCCAGATGCCCAAATCTCTGGAAGCATTCCTCCATCAGTCAACCATCAATCAATCAGTCAAAAATTCAAATACATCTTAGAATAAAGAGGCTAATATCTTGGTATAGATTTTTTTTTCTGATTTTTATTGCTGTTATGCATTTACTTTCCATCTAAAACCATAGAGCCTCCGTCAGGCCAAAAGTAGACATTATAGACACGACTAATGACACGACTGGGTTTGTCGGATCAATTTGAAACCCGGATCACGGATCAGTCAAGTGTTAACGTATGAACCAACGAGGTGTAGAATTAGTTTATCCACACCGTCTCCCATGCCTCATCTACTGAACCTCCTCAAGTCTCCTCAAGCCAACCATTTTGTCGACCCACACCCCAGCCGACTAATCCACCCGAAATCTCTCTCGGTCTACCCACCTCGAAGACAGTTTGATCGCTATCAATCTCTGAGACTTGTCCTCCAGTCTCTGTCTGGCCGAGCCACCACCAGCCAAGGCGAGACGGAGCCAGCCACGTCCAGTGGTCTGCCCTGCCTGTCTGACGTTGATCGCTCTGTAGGTCCAGGTCCGTGTGACCGGGTGCTAACTGCAGGTCACAATCTAGAAGGCTTCAAGACAAGGAGCAACGTCCATGCAAGACAATATCGTAACTCATCTGTTTTGAAACGAGTTGAAAATTGTCGTCGATCATTGCACGTTTTGAAGGAAGATTATCAAGAAACTCTATCCGGGAAAAAATAAAACAAAGAGAAAAAAATGTTTGTTTTCAAAACAAAACTTTTTTTCCAAGTTAGGTTTAAAGAAAACTTCAATCTTGCACCATGTCCAAGTGAATCAACGGTCGCATATTTTAAGGTGTTAACCTTTAGAGCAATGTTGTTGCGTTGTTTTTTTCCTTAGCTTCTCATCTATAAAATCTGCGTTACCAGGAATAATTGGAGCAGAAGTGAGCTTTCTGTTCTCTTTTGAACGCGTAGTAAAAAATAAATTAAGTCGTTTTTTAAAGAATTGTTTTTTTTCCAATTCAAATTTCCGGCAGCCCACTCAGTTGCACTGGTTTTAAAACGACAGTTTTATGTATGATTGCATTTTTTTTTTAAATGGTGAAATTCATATTTTTATATTTTAAGTGACAGCTTTCATGACACTAAAGTTATGAGCCTCACTTGAATATATTTATACGAATATAAGAAAATGTTTGCCGCGAGAGCCTTGAAAAGCTATTGCCGATTCTGGAGTGAACTGTCCAGTGAAGCATTTATCTATCTAACAACTGTACTAGAACTGCATAAAACGGTTGTGATAAGAGAATTAAATAAATGAAGATTGAACACAGTTTTTTGCACCATATACCTTTTGTAATTTTCATTGAAAAAATCTCAAGCAGTTATTATTCCATTCAACAAAAAAGAGGCGTGATTGAAACAGAAATGAGTACCGATGCCTCAAACTGCTTTTTTAAACTCTTTTTCAGCTAGTGTTGGGAGGGTGGGGTGATGGGGAAAAAATAGGGGCTTTAAAAAATCTAATCCAGTTTTATGTATTCCACCATTTCACGCCCAGAGTAATGGCCCTACTTTCGCCATTTTGTTTTCTTGTTTAGAATCTTCCCCCTAGTTAGACAATTCAGTGCTCGCCTGTCACAGGGAGGTAATTCATCGTCCACCCTGGGCGGGATCACATCTACTTCCGGTACGTTCTCCGTTGGTCTAAGGAGCAGACGACAGATTGTTTGACCACACGACTTCCTAAGTCTATGTTTGCCTGTAGGGTGTGTGCGTGTGTCTGTGTGTGTGGTGGTGGTGGTGGTGGTGTGTGTGTGGTGGGGGGTGGGGGCTCGAGAGGAGAGGGAGGGCGAGATGAGTTTAGCTTGCGAGACTCGGATCCAGGGCAGTCGTCTTGATCGGCCTGGTAACGTTTACTGGTCAAATCTCTTCGTCCTGTGGCGTGAACATTGTCTGCTCGTAATGAGGTGCTTGTGAAATATGGCTACGTGGGAGAGAGAGAGAGAGAGAGAGAGAGAGAGAGAGAGAGAGAGAGAGAGAGAGAGAGAGAGAGAGAGAGAGAGAGAGAGACAGAGAGAGAGACAGAGACAGAGACAGAGAGACAGAGGCAGAGACAGAGAGAGACAGAGAGAGAGAGAGAGAGAGAGAGAGAGAGAGAGAGAGAGACAGACAGACAGACAGACAGACAGACAGACAGACAGACAGACATAAAAAGCGATGGTGGAAGGAGGTTTTATGGAAACAAGCAAAGAGAAAAATAGACTGGCGGACGCTCGGACAGGCACACAAACAGACGCAGGATTCTGGACAAGTCAAAAAATTTAGATAAAAACAACAGCAGATAAACAAGTTATATTCATACAGTAAATAAAATTAGCTAATATAGAAATGATGAGCTGCAGTAGTGACCTAGTAATACATTTTTACTTTTTTTTTTTTTGACAATGGATGTAAGATGGGGACACGATAGGCATTGCTTATCAGTTCTTGATTTTTCAATTATTATACCTAGTCCACTAATGCAGTGGACTAGAATCAGGCATTTCAAGTAAACAGTCAAATATCATGAGGTATTCCAGTTAAGTCGCTATGACGCACTAGATTCACTTATCCCTTTAGGGGAAATCGACTTATTCTGTATTTTCCAAGTCTTTTTAAGATCTTTTGAAGAGTAAAAATAGAAGACTTGCGATTCCCTCAAAGAGTGCATAATGGTGCTCTGGCTTTCGGGAACACATAAATCCGCATTATAGTTAAACCTAGATGATAATGAGCTTTAAAAAAGATCTATAAATAGGTTTGGATTCTACATATTAATAGGGCAACTATTCTTATTGGGAACCCGCGCTGGAGAACCCAAGCACGGTCAAGGTCATTGCTGGTTTAATCACAAGGTCACTTGCCTGATTTACTATTGATAGAAAAGAAGACTGAGCTAAAAATAACACGAACAAGAAGACGTTCTAGGCTGTGGAATTCTTTGCTGTTTGGAGCACTTATTGGTAAACTCCTGAGGCATTTGAATGAGAATCTAACTAGATCTAAAAAAAAAGTTATGTGTTTTTAGAGTTTTTGCTCATGTTTTTTAAAGTCGTGTCCAGACTAATAATAGAGGTGCCGTCATTCGAAGTTGGATATAAAAAGAAAGCAAAAAGTTTGGCACTAGCTTTGGCAAACGATAGAGCTCTCTACCAATCATGACGCTATTTATCTACCGCGTAACTTAGTTTTCCCTGGACAATATGGCCGCGGGACCGAGCCAATCAAGAGATAGATTTCTGTGGGTCAATCGGAAGTGTCCAGTAGGTCAAATTGTCGTGACCTGGGCTCAAGATTGAGTCTGTCCAGCCGCTGGACAAGTTTGACCTTCGCACTGATGCCCAGATTTGTTCTCCCCTCTAGCTTCATATATTTGTGACTCTGGGAGTTTCTTAAATTTTAAAAGTTGTGGACAGTGAGACTGATCGGCCAATAGCACATGTTCTAGCAAAGTCTCCCCAAGTTTGAATGATATAACACATCTTGAGAAAAAACCTCTAGTATTGCCCTAAAAATTCTAAAAGAAGAAAAACACGACAAACATTGAACTGATCGTGTTTTAGTGAGAACCATCGTTACATTCAATGGCTTTTGTTTGTTTTGAATATTTAGAATCAAATCGACTGTATAATTTTATATAAAATAAACTTAACTCGAGATCGCAAAGGTATTAAATTACTATTTTTCCCTGACTATCAAGAGTTGATCTGGTCAATCTGTAAAATTATACTTCGAAGAGAAAATTTTAGAATCTTTGTACACAAAACTCACAATTAACAAGGTAATAAAACAGACACCATTTCTTGTTCAACATTATTCAAAACACTACAAAACAGCGCAAACTTTATACTTTTTATGTTATGATTAAAAAAAAACAACCTAAAACTTTATTGTACCGCAACTTTTACTCTGAAGTAGTGTGTCTGTATAATCATAAAGGTAGTACATATCGAAAAGGTTTAAGCATAATCAAATTAGTTATGCTGTATATAACTCAACATCAGCCTTTCAGATAACATATAACAAAGAAAAAAAGTAATCACGTGAGAAAACCCTGGTAAAACTCTAATGACAGTATTCTTGAAATGACGATTGTGCCCCACTCTCTTCCCAATCCCATTTTAACTCTATACAAATTGTATTATCATTTTATCTTTTCAATAACAACAAATATCAATAAATCTCATGAAAAGACTAGCCTCATAGGGCCTTGATCACTCTCAAGAATCACTTGAAAGATATTGGTTCACGGCGGCCATGCACAGTTTATTCTTGCGTATCTGTATAGATGAAGACGCCCATACATTCGCCCGTTCTTGCAATCTCAATAAAGTTGCATGAAAGAGAGCATGCATGGGGTAAACCCTCACGTTTTCTCCCATTCCATCTTAATTATTGATTTCTAATACGATATCTTGATAAGATTAAATGTTTGGGTTGGCTCGAGATCACCCTCGCATTTAAAGAAATCTCAAAATAAGCGTTCCCATTTAATCCAACAGCGGCAAGACTGGAGCATTTACCCAAGAGAGAAAAAAAAATAAATAAAAAGAGTTAAATATCAAAATAAGAAAAGTTTCATTTCCGAACGCCCGCGTCGTCTCTCTTCCATCACACCATCTGCAGCAATCACAGCTTGTTGGAGCAGAGCACGCTAAGATATTGGATATTTTCTTCAGATGATGTGGGGATAAGATGGGTGAGACCTCAGGGTACAAAGAGGACGTAACAATCATCGTAAGATGAGTTCTTATATCTCCTATATCTCGACCAGCGGAGAGCTGTAATTTAATTGAACATCATTCCAGTGTGGGACGTGTGATAGATCAAGAGATAGAACTGGTACAAGAAAAGCAATAAAAGAAATCATTAGATTTGGGATGACAAGATATCACAAGAGCTCATGTGCAAGGAAAATAAATTTTGGTGATTTTAAGAATGTTGGGAAGTGAATCGTTGGAAACCGTTTAGTATAACGCATATGGAAGATATGGGTGAGCATGAGTTCATCATGTAGATGTGAATATAGTTGTGAAAAACTTAGTGGCCTCGACACCGCTTAAACATAGCAAACTTTGACTTGTTTTACCTCCTTTGCTATACAATGGTGTCACAGGCAGACAAATAGTTTGAAAATATTTAACTTTCTACTATTCTGTTTATTGCTTTACTTAGACATAGACAAAAGATAATTTCTGTGGGATGATCGGACCACGATTGTGCATGTTTGTCTCTCACATAACTCCATCCTTTTCTCTTGCTGAGCCCAAAGTAGCTTTAGTTTCTCAGTTTCTGTAGCACTAGGGTGTTTTGGCCTTGGATCTGTCATCATTGTTAACTTCATGACGGACAAAGTTTTTGCATCATAATTGCGTAAGTTACAAAAAAAAAAAAAAGATA
>JAWDGP010002298.1:112500-115000 GCA_033675545.1 Elysia crispata
GTCCAAATTTCTAGCGTAGGAGGGGACATAACAAGGCTTGAGGCATTGTAAAAACGCTACTTTCTTCTTCGATTATTGTTAAAGATACATTCTTCTTCGATTATTGTTTAAGATACTTTCTTATTCGATTATTGTTTAAGATACTTTCTTATTCGATTCTTGTTTAAGATACTTTCTTATTCGATTCTTGTTTAAGATACTTTCTTATTCGATTATTGTTTAAGATACATTCTTCTTCGATTATTGTTTAAGATACTTTCTTCTTCGATTATTGTTAAAGATACATTCTTCTTCGATTATTGTTTAAGATACTTTCTTATTCGATTATTGTTTAAGATACTTCCTTCTTCGATTATTGTTAAAAATACTTCCTTCTTCGATTTGTGATAAAGATACTTTCTGATTCGACAATTGTTAACGATACTTTCGTTTTCGAATATTGTTTTTGAAATTAAGCTTGTTTGATTGAGACAAGAAACAGCCATTTTGATTTGTCACTTACTTCGCCGCTCTGTAAAGACATATTTTTTCCACTATCTTTCTCCCAATCTTTCTATCTATCAGAATGATTCCTGTCATCAGAAGTTATCTTTTTTAACTTTTATTTATTAACCCTCGATTTACTCATATTTATGGAACAATAATTTATTATCTGTCATTCTTTTGCTTATTTTTCATTTATCTATATATTTACCTATCTAGTTATCTATCTATCATTTATTTTACCTCCCTTCTTAATATTTCCACGACTTAAAAATGAGAGACCCTAAGACAGAAGCCGACGGTGTGGATTTTAAACCCGAGTCTACTGGTCTGTGAGAACCTAAAGATGGGCTCTGCTACCACAACCACCAAAAGATTTAAGATATCACCCCATGTATCAGGGCCCAAACTACTTACACTTTACTGGATTTACTATTATTGTCTCTTAAGTTACCTATATGCCCCTGGTTTTTGGTTTACTTTTCAGCCCGACTCCAATTATTCTTACACCCAAAAATAGTAGTAAGAATCAAGTTTTAGTGAAATAAAGTTAAATACAAAATTGTCAAAGTAAAAAAGCATACAGATCTCCTGTATTTTAACGGTATTGATTCAGCAGTTATGGAAATAAACTCTAAAACAGTAGCACAACATAGAAATGGGTCAAACGGTGTTCGATCTATAAACCAGTTGAAAGATGGACAGATAAGGGTTGTAATAGAGACATCAAAGGAAGCAGCCTCTAAGCTGGACCTAACAGACTAAGTATAAACAAAATAAATGAAAGACAATAAAAAAGCCGCAAGAACATAAGGTATGGGCAATGGACGATCCCTTGCCAAGGAAACATAACAAGATAGCTATGCAAACCAGCTAGCTTTCCTGGATTAAGTATGTTTTAGATGACAGTAATTTCTAGATAGAATCAACGAGATAACAACTTTTCATGTGTCGGGTTTTCCTTCGCTTAATAAAAGCTCAACAAAATATATTTCGTCAACAGATAAAAAAATCAAACGAACGTTCAACAGATCAATCCATCAATCAATTTTGAATCAATCAATAAATTAAACAATTTGTCAATAAGCAAAAACTACGAATTAATCAATAAATTTTAAATCCACCAATAAATGTTCTCTCCATCAATCAATCAATCAATCAATCAATCAAGTTTGAATCAATCAATAAATTAAACAATCTGCCAATACACAAAGCAACGAATCAATCAAATAATTAAATCAACCAATAAATGTTCTCATTAATCCATCCATCCATCCATCCACCCATCAATCAATCAATCAATCAAATAATCAACTTTCGCTTAAACTCTCTCCTTATCTGACCAATTTCCCCGATATTTCACCAGATTCAGAGCTCAGTCTGAAAACACACCGTAAGATAAAAAAAAAAAAAAACGGGGAATCTTCCAAGTCGGACAGACCAGCAGCAGCAGGGCTGAGCAATTTCTTCCCTCCAATCCCTGCAGGCCATCTAAACCCTGGGGCTGCTCTTGGTCTTTACATAACTCATTATCATAGGTTCTCACGGAGAGAGCATTACAGCTAAAGAATGGCCTCAAAGAATCTACGCTTCTCTTTCCCGTACAGGAAGATCGGCAGAGAATGATCGGTTTGTTCAGGGAAGAGTTTTTTTTTTTTTCCCTTTTGGCAAGAACGATAACTTTTTTTTTGCAAGGCCGATAACCGCGCACGTTGTGGAGCTGGTTGCGTCCCTTGGATGCCGGTCTTGCTCAGTAATCAAGGGCTGGACTGAAACGGACAGAGTGATTGTGCGTGAAGTGGTCTTGTCTCGGGGCGATGACATCGATAAATTGTTCCTCTTGATGTGGTGGACTGACATATTCTCTCTCTCTCTCTCTCTCTCTCTCTCTCTCTCTCTCTCTCTCTCTCTCTCTCTCTCTCTCTCTCTCTCTCTCTCTCTCTCTGTGTCTCTGTATCTCTCTCCCTCTCTCTCTCTCTCTTTGTCTCTCTCCCGCCCTCTCTCTTTGTCTGACCCC
>JAWDGP010002298.1:120000-155000 GCA_033675545.1 Elysia crispata
TATTGTATCAATCTTAACGCTGTCTCAAACTTAGTTTCGCTTCGGTTTATTTACGCACAAGTATCAGAAAAAAAATGACAAATAGAGGAAAAAAGCTAATTCAGTTTTTCTCCAGTCTATTTACAGATCTCTACAACCAAAACACCGCACCAAGCTTAAGGCTGTCTCAATCTTAGTTTCAGTTCAGGTTATTCACATACCAAAATCAACAAATGTGTTACTAACAGAGAGAAAAAGCCGGACTTTCCCAGTCTATTTTAAGACCTCTGCATTACTCGTTCTACAACTATGCAGGCAGGGTTAATGAGTACATGGATGTACACTGTTTTTTTTTTTTTGTAACTTATAGCTTCCCATTTAGTTGTACCCACATAATTATGAGCGTTTTAGAGGAGCTAAATTTTTTTTTTATTTTAGAAAATTGGCTTCAAATTCTTATTCTCTCTGGTCTTTAACGAGGGAACAGGAAAAAATAATATAAAACTTTTACTTATTTTCCTTGTCCACGGGTTACCTTCGAACTTGGTGAACCTGAGTTATATCCATTGCGTAATTTTTTAAAATCCCAAAACGATGGCTAAGGACGCGTGTGTTATAGCAATGTGTTTTTAACATCCTCAAGTAAACATGTGTCGAATGACGTCGGTTTCAAGTGAATAATACATCTATAAGCTCCCACCATAGTTTCTTTAGATCATTGTTTTGTACTGCAGTTTAAACAGCATCTTCACAAAGAGGCCCGAGTTTGATTTCTAGCCTGGTTCTAATTTGGATGTTATCTAACAAAAGTCATGTTTCACTTGACAGGAAACTGCAACGCTTAAGGGATGTATATCCGAACACAAAAAATTACAGAGCTCATTAGAATAATGTCTTTATGAGTGTATAACTACCTTGATCCAACTGCAATCTGTATTTGTCACATTTTAAATTCATAATGGTGTTTTGCAGCATATTAGATTCAGTGGGATTCTCTAACTGAAACTTCTCAAATCTCTAGAAAGATTGAATCATGTGAAAACACTCTGATAACTTTAGAGGTCCTTCTTAATGGTTGCATGGTTCTTTTGCTTCAGAAACATCTAAATTTATTCACATGTTTTGTTTCTGTTGGTAAAGGTTCCCTAAGTTTGCTTTGTGCATCTCAGGCCTATTTGCAAGTAAAATGAAAGTTTCTGTCCGGCATGGTTGAGGTGTCAAAATGAAACTAAGAAATCACCTAGAGTCGCACCCGACAAGAAAGTTTATATGGATTTCAGGAAGGGCGCTTTAGCCCCACAAGAAGCAGCGCTTCTTTCTACCAACGACATACAGATTAAATATTATGCAAATATTACAATATCTGAGACCAAAATAGCAAAATAATGTGAGCTCTTTACCCTCTTTGTACGTGGAATGTCTTAAGTTGGAATCCAAGACTGTCCAAGATCCTTAGCTGACAAAAACAGCTATCATGAACAATAAATCAATTTGATATGTATCTAATACAATTCCTCTCAACCATCAAGATACCCTCTCTTCTCTACTAGCATCTCTTATGTTTTGCCTTTTGCTTACCCAACCATCCACCAACCTCCCCTCAGATCACCAGTGGAGCGATGGCCAGCGACTTTCTAATGCGGCGGTCCACACTGTACACAATGTTAACCCGTGTGGGGCCAAACTACGACACGTTCATCGCTTTCATCGCCAAGGTCTGCGAGCAGTTCCACTTCTCCAAAGTGTTCCTGGTCTACGACCCCGACGGTCAGAACAATGTGCTGGACAAGCTGTGTCACGTGGTCACCGACGGGCTCCACAAGGCGTTCGGCGGGTAAGGAAAGTTTAACATTACATCCTGAACGGTAGACGGAGGGTTAAAGTTTGTTCTGTTGATAAAGAGAGAGGTGAAGGGAGGGTCAAAGTTTGTTCTGTTGATAAAGAGACAGGTGGAGGGAGGGTCAAAGTTTGTTCTGTTGATAAAGAGACAGGTGGAGGGAGGGTTAAAGTTTGTTCTGTTGATAAAGAGACAGGTGGAGGGAGGGTCAAAGTTTGTTCTGTTGATAAAGAGACAGGTGGAGGGAGGGTTATAATTTGTTCTGTTCATAAAGAGACAGGTGGAGAGAGGGTCAAAGATTGTTCTGTTAATTTTGAGACAGGGAGAGAGAGGATTATAGTTTGTACTGTTAATATAGAGTTAGTTAGAGAAAGGGATAAAGTTTATTCTGTTTATCAAGAAACAGGTAGAGGGAAAGTTAAGGTTTCTACTGTTAATACAGAGATATTTAGATGGGGGGTTAACGTTTGGTTTGTTATAAAGAAACAAGTAGAGAGGGGGGTTAATAAAGGGATTGGTAGAGGAAAGGTTAGATCTTTGCTCTTTTATATAAAGAAACAAGTAGAGAGGGGGGTTAATAAAGGGATTGGTAGAGGAAGGGTTAAATATTTGCTCTTTTTTTGTTAAAGAAACAGGTAGAGGAGAGGATTAAGGTTTCTTCTGTCAATTAAGAAATAGGTAAAGGAAAAGCAATTGTTTGTGATTTTAAAAGAGAAACAGGTCGATGAAGGGTTAAACTGTATTCTGTTATTGAAGAGACATCTAGTGGGTGAAGGGGTTAATGTATGTCCTGTTAACAAACAGATAGGTAGAGGGAGAAGGGGTTAATGTATGTCCTGCTAACAAACAGATAGGTAGAGGGGGAAGGGGTTAATGTATGTCCTGCTAACAAACAAATAGGTAGAGGGGGAAGGGGTTAATGTGTGTCCTGTTAACTAAGAGATAGGTAGAGGAAAGGTTTATGTGTGTCCTGTTAACTAAGAGATAGGTAGAGGGGGAAGGGGTTAATGTGTGTCCTGTTAACTAAGAGATAGGTAGAGGAAAGGTTTATGTGTGTCCTGTTACTAAGAGATATGAAGAGGGAGGGTCCATGTTTGTCCTGTTAACTAAGAGATGGAATAATATTACGACAGACTGGTGTGTCATATAGTCAGAAGATAGAAATATATTATATATGCTTTCAGGATTAGAGTTTGTAGTGATGAGAGAAGAACAGATATCTTTTTTTAGGGTGAAATTTATAGGTATCCTGCAGCAATGAGGTATTTAAAAAAAATCCTATTGAATTTTATAAGTCATTTAACATATTTCCTCTGTCTGTCTGTCTGTCTCTCACTCTCTCTCTCTGTGCCTCCCTCTCCTACAGAAACCCGTTTGTCAAGAAGTATAACATCACCAGTTCCCACGCCAAGGTGGTGAAAACATCCGACATAAAGCACGTGCTGGAGGATCGAGTGGGTGCCGACTTTGCTGGTGAGTACAGGGGATAGAAGGGTCGGACAATGAACAAATATATGTGGGTGTGGGAGTGTAGTCCGGAGAGGAGGTAAAGCGCAGCTAAGAGGAGCGAAAATCAGATTATAACTCTACCATTTGCTTACATTTGCTCTTCAGTATTTAAAGGGAGCTAGATGTTAATAAAGCTAGCTGTTTGAAAAAATAGATACAGATGGTAGATTGCGAGGTACCTAAAAAGACAGATAACTAAATAGATTGCGAACTGTGTATATAGTTTGAGACATTCAGATAGAAAGATTGCGCGGTGCCTAGATAAACAGATAACTGGATAGATTGCGAGCTTCGTAGATACTTAGATACATACAGATGGACTGGTTGCGAGCTTCATAAATAGTTAAATACATACAGATAAATAGATTGCGAGCTTCACAAATACCGAGATACATTGAGATAGATAGATTGCGAGCTTCGTAGATACTTAGATACATACAGATAGATTGGTTGCGAGCTTCATAAATAGTGAAATACATACAGATAAATAGATTGCGAGCTTCACAAATACCCAGATACATACAGATAGATTGCGAGCTACCCAGGCAGACAGACAAATAAACATGGATAAAGTGAGAGTTAACCAGCGCAATTGATAGATGGAGATCGGTAGACCGCGGAGTTAATAGATAGACACAGATGAGTAATTTGAAAGCTTACTAGTGAGATTGATACAGGTTTTTGACTGCCAGCTACCTAGCTACATAGATAGGTGATGGAGAAAAGATTGCCAGCTACCTAGCTACATAGATAGGTGATGGAGAAAAGATTGCCAGCTACCTAGCTACATAGATAGGTGATGGAGAAAAGATTGTGAGCCACCTAGCTATTTAGATAGGTTATGGAGAGAAAATTGCGAGCTACCTAGCTATTTAGATAGGTTATGGAGAGAAAATTGCGAGCTACCTAGCTATTTAGATAGGTTATGGAGAGAAAATTGCGAGCTACCTAGCTATTTAGATAGGTTATGGAGAGAAAATTGCGAGCTACCTAGCTATTTAGATAGGTTATGGAGAGAAAATTGCGAGCTACCTAGCTATTTGGATAGGAGCCCATGAGAAAATCACAAGCATTCTAGCTACATAGATACACGCTGATGAGAAGATTGCGAGATACCTAGTTATTAAGATAGGAGCTCATGAGAAAATCACAAGCATCCTAGCTACATAGATACACGCTGATGAGAAGATTGCGAGCTACCTGGCTATTAAGATAGGAGCTCATGACAAAATCACAAGCATCCTAGCTACATAGATACACGCTGATGAGAAGATTGCGAGATACCTAGTTATTAAGATAGGAGCTCATGACAATATCAGAAGCATCCTGGCTACATAGATACACGCTGATGAGAAGATTGCGAGCTACCTGGCTATTAAGATAGGAGCTCATGACAATATCACAAGCATCCTAGCTACATAGATACACGCTGATGAGAAGATTGCGAGCTACCTGGCTATTAAGATAGGAGCTCATGACAAAATCACAAGCATCCTAGCTACATAGATACACGCTGATGAGAAGATTGCGAGATACTTGGCTATTAAGATAGGAGCTCATGACAAAATCACAAGCATCCTAGCTGCATAGATACAGCTGATGAGAAGATTGCGAGCCACCTTGCTACATGGATAGGTGCGGATAAGACGACTGCGAGCTACTAGCTATCCAGAAAGATGCATTAGGGATAAATCGCAGCTTTCGAACTAGCTAAGAAGCTAAGTAAATATATGAGATGAGTAAACTTTGTAGATGGAAAACGTAAAAGATGTCGATAGAATAGTGTTTGCTTATTCTTTTTGTAATCCTCTTGAATTGCTTTGGTTGTTCATCACATTATAAGACTCCATGGTGTTTTTGTCAGTCTGTACGTCGCTCGGGTGTGAGCAGTAACGAACATTGATCATATCACACAACAAGCATCCGTGGAGTGAGAGTGAAACATGACGTTTTACAATACTGGACATACTCAGAGTTTAGAATCATTTAGTCCTCTGCTAGAGATAGTCATTCGGTTAAATAGAGATATATGGGATGAGATAGAAGGGGGGAGGGTAAGGAATGAGGAAAGAGGGAGAGAAAGAAAGAAGAGAGTGAGTGAAAGACAGAGAAAGAGACAGACAGACAGACAGACAGAGAGACAGAGAGAGAGAGAGAGAGAGAGAGAGAGAGGGAGAGACAGAGACAGAGACAGAGACAGAGACAGAGAGAGAGAGAGAGAGGGAGAGACAGAGACAGAGACAGAGAGAGAGAGAGAGAATAAGAGGAAGGTAGAGGATAGTGCTGGTACAAACAATCTGAACAAGAGCTTTCGAGAATAAAAAATTCATACCAACAGCTTTCCCCTGAGGTATTGTAAGTCCTCTATTAGGCAGAAACACTTTACAGCCTCAGGTGCCAGGCGCCGTTACTTGATTTTTTCGATATAGCCTTTCTATAGTATGGTAATCTTGGACAGTAAAAATAAATAATATTGCATATGGAACCATTTCTCTCGATACGGACAATGTAATAAGGTAGAAAACTTGCTGTTGCAGTGAAAAGAATGTGTACACTTGTAATAGAAAACTTAATTATACACCACTTTACAGTGTGTATTTAGGATTGTGTTACTCTTCCATCTGATCTCCCTAGAGACAAGGGATTTTGTGTATAGGCGTTTCCATTTTGCTTAACATATCCAATTCAGTCCTCTCTATCCATCTTCTACTAATACTTTTCTTCATTCGAAAGGTCTTGCGTATCCTTATTATTGCTATAGCTCAACAGTTACAGTGGAACCATCAAAAAGTCTTGTCTATCCGTATTTACTACAGCTAGACAGTTGACCATCAAAAGGTCTTGTCTATCAGTATTTTACTACAGCTCGACAGTTGCTGTTGTTGCTGTCGATCATTCAGATGGTAGCTTGGGTCTCTCTCGCAAAGGTGGCCGTTCTGCGCAGATCATCCAGGCATCCAAAGAGCTTATTCTGCAAGGATGTGGGCTGGCTCCAGAAGCGTTTTCTCAGGACTTTGTACAGTGGACATGTTTGCAGAAGGTGTTCTGCTGTCATTGCTCCAGCTGCGCATGGGCACTGGTCTGTACTGCCAATTTTGAATTTTGTGAACATGTGGTGGTTCATTCTGTTGTGACCTCGACAGTTACAGTGTAAAGGTGAAAAGGTCCTGCTATCTTTATCATTACTACAGCTCGACAGTTACAGTGTAAAGGTGAAAAGGTCTTGCTATCTTTATCATTACTACAGCTCGACAGTTACAGTGTAAAGGTGAAAAGGTCCTGCTATCTTTATCATTACTACAGCTCGACAGTTACAGTGTAAAGGTGAAAAGGTTCTGCTATCTTTATGATTACTACAGCTCGACAGTTACAGTGTAAAGGTGAAAAGGTCCTGCTATCTTTATGATTACTACAGCTCGACAGTTACAGTGTAAAGGTGAAAAGGTCCTGCTATCTTTATCATTACTACAGCTCGACAGTTACAGTGTAAAGGTGAAAAGGTCCTGCTATCTTTATCATTACTACAGCTCGACAGTTACAGTGTAAAGGTGAAAAGGTCCTGCTATCTTTATCATTACTACAGCTCGACAGTTACAGTGGTAAGGTGAAAAAGTCCTGTTATCTTTATCATTACTGCAGCTCGACAGTTACACTCTGGCAATCAAACGCCTTGTCTATCCGTATTTTTACCACAGCTCTGCGGTTACAGTATGACTATAGAAGTTTTCCAACTTTAACACCGACTTGCTTTCTCTACCGAGCAATCCCGTAATTAAAAGATAAAGCTTGAAATTTGCAGATACTGTCTTACAGATCAGCCGCTGCGTGCTTCATGGCAATAGGTTGTTCTTTTAACCATAGCAGCCTCCTATAATGTTATCTTAAATCAGCCTTACCAAGATCTGTCGATCACGCCAGAGTGCGTGTCTGTGAGTGTGTGCTACCATCTGGACGTATTCACCCAGGCTTGGGACAGATTCACGACCAAACAACCCTCATTCATGACAAAATCAACCACACAACTTTTGGAATATATCGAAAAGCTTGGAATTAGAGTAATTCGCCTCTTTTTTCTCTCTCTCTCTATCGCTTTTTCTCTCTCTCTGTCTCTCTTTCTCTCTCTCTCTCTTTCTCTAGTCTCTTTCTCCCTATTCTCTCTCTTTCTTTCTCTCTGTAACCTCTCTCTTTCTCTTGTCTCTCTCTCCCTCCTCTCTCTCTCTTTCTTTCCTTCTGTAATCTCTATCCCTCTCTCTCTCTCTCTCTCTCTCTCTCTCTCTCTCTCTCTCTCTCTCTCTCTCTCTTTCTCCCTCTTTCTCATTCCTTACTCCCCATCCATTCTTACGCCATCCCATAAATCTCTGCGCTAACTACTATTTCTAGCAGAAGACTAAAATTATACTGAACGCTGAGTAGGGCCAGCATTGTAAAACGTCGTGTTTCACTCTCATTCCACGGATGCTTGTTGTGTGATATGATCAATGTTCGTTACTGCTCACACCCGAGCGACGTACAGACTGATAACCACACCATCGAACAACCAAAACAGTTCAAGGGGATTAGACAAAGATTAAGCAGACACGATTCTCGCGTGAGAGAACCAGGGATAAAGCTGCTGTGTGAGGCCCTAAGACGAGTTCATGATAAACCTTTGTTCGTCCAACCCAATCAGGGACCTAAGCCGCCCCGACCCTGTTTGTTCAACTATTTTGCCTCGCCATCTAAACCAAATAGGCATCGAACGTGAAATAATGGAGATTAAAAATCGCTTAGGAATTTTTTATTCATGTAATATAACGCGTGGTCCACTTAGAACGAAAAAAAAATGATATGAATTATACAAATAGTAAAGTAGTTTTACACATGGGAATATGATGTTGACAGCGCTGGTACTGATGTTTGCCATCGGGGCCTCATAATATCTGAGTATGTTCAAGTTGTCCAGGCCAGCTTTCCTTGTTATCACTCTCATCTGGATTGTCCTGCTCTAGAGCGGACGGACGTTCTTACTGTCCGCGGCTGGAAGCTGTTTGTACGGCACGCAAATTGTTAGAAACCAACAAGAAAAATAAAAGAATTGGGCGTAAAGGCTTTTTACTGTAGACGTATTTATATATATATATATGTGTGTGTGTGTAATAATAATGAAATATCTAGACTTAAAGCCTTGCCATGTCACATGACACCCTTGTCCTCCGCATGAAACACTAGATTCATGTGAAGAGAATTTAAGATAAGATCTACTATATCTATCTATCTATCTATCTATCTATCTATCTGTATATCTATCTCTCTCTCTCTCTCTCTCTCTTTATATATATATATATATATATATATATATATATATATATATATATACACACACACACATTTGTATTATAGTTAAATAAGTATTAAGTCAGTATTTGAAATATTTTTCCAATTCATGTTGTGTTGAATGATCTCACGATCCAACTTTGAATTTTTTTTTAACACAAAAGGCATGAAACCACGAAATTTGGAATCATAAAAGTCTGGTAAAGATGTTCCCAAAACAGATCTGGTTGACTATTGGCTACTGGTTCTACACTGTTTACCCACCCCCCGTTTTCGCGAGACTGTTTCAGATTCTTATACGGGTGGACGTGTGTGTAAGAATCTTAGATGGACGCGGTCTTTCCATATGGCACAAAATTATTCGAAAGACTGGATTTTTAGGGGTCATATCAAATTGAAGCACAACATCTTTTCCAGAGTAATAATGTTTCTTTTTAGCCGAAGCAGAGAAGTTGTCATGACAGCAAATGATACAGTAAAGACTCTTCCATTGTTACTATTTAACACAATCTTTGGTCAGGAGACATAGTTTACGTTAAGGAGTTTCTCAAAGGACACCTGCGCGGTCAGGATTTGAACCTTACACCCAATGATCCAGAAGCCAAGTGTGTATTTCTAAACTAAGGCGCGAAACAGACATAGTCTTTCTCCAAATTCTGTTACAAACTTTTGCGTTTGGCCAAATCATGTTGAGAAAAAAAAATTGGAGGGCGGGTGCGAAATGTGATAACAACTGAATGGTTTATAACAGAAAAATTTTTTTTTTTCCTTTCAACTAATTTTACCAACACTACATCTCAGGAAAATTTGTAAACTTGGTTTGCTTTATTTTTGATTGGCAGTCACTAATTTCTTAATAGCACGGGTTCTGCTTTCCCACCCCGTCTCATTTTAAAGAAAGTATTGGGAAAGCATACTAGGTAGTACAATTGTTACTTTGGTTTAAGTTACAACAGGGGGTCCTAGCAATAGCATGCTTCACAAGACTTGAAAATCAATATCTTTAGTGCGGCTCCAAGTTTTGCAGCGAAAAAAGAAACAAAAAAAAAAAAAATCCCACAAAATAATAAAAGATTACAACATGGAAATTAATGAAAGATGTAGCACCACTCAAGATAAGATTTCAAAGAGACTAAAAAGTCAATATGATACATAACAGACACTGCTGTCATACACTTCTCTTAGGTAGTAAAGTTAAATTATAAGGATAGAAGTTAAAAAAAAAACCTTAAAGACCGAAGGAAGGGTGAAGAATTTCTGAAATTGTCATCGTTAACTCGGACCCTTGGGGTTCAATTACGTGGTGCCTCCGAGCCGGCCTCAGAGGTGAAAAGAGGGAGAAAGTCCGACAGTGATTGTTCAACAGGCTGGAAATATAATCACAGAATTGTCCGGTGTCACTAATGGGAGGTTTGCTATCTCGAGGTGGTTTCTCAACATTTTTTTAAAAATTTTCTTTATGACGAGTTTAACGTCTCTTAAGTTTGCTTAGGATCCTGAGATAGGCCCAATCAGGTCTGGCAGTTTTTAGTAATAAGTCGTCTGCTGAGGGGTAAGCTAGTGAAGGATGGGCAGGGGGTACTAATGGGTGAGTCCATATTGAAGAGGGAGAGGGTGGTGACTAGAGCAAGGGTACTAATAGGTCAGTCCATATTGAATGGGGATATGGGGGGAGGGGTGATTGCTGGAGCAGGGGGTACTAACAGATGAGTCCGTAATGATGGTGTGTGTGTGGGGGGGGGGAACTGGAGCAGGGGGTACTAATAGATGAGTCCATATTGATAGGGGTGGGGGTGGCTGGAGCAGGGGGTACTAATGGGTGAGTCCATATTGATGGAAGTGGGGATGGCTGGAGCAGGGGGTACTAATAGGAGAGTCCATATTGATGGATGTGGGGTGGCTGGAGCAGGGGGTACTAATAGGAGAGTCCATATTGATGGGGGTGGGGATTGCTGGAGCAGGAGGTACTAATAGGAGAGTCCATATTGATGGAAGTGGGGATTGCTGGAGCAGAGGTTATTAATAGGAGAGTCCATATTGATGGGGGTGGGGGTGCCTGGAGCAGGGGGTACTAATAGGTGAGTCCATATTGATGGGTGTGGGGGGGGGCTTGGGCAGGGGGTACTAGTAGGTGAGTACATATTGATGGGGGTGGAGGTGCCTGGAGAAGAGGGTACTGATAGATGATTCCATATTGATAAAGGTGGGGGTGGCTGGAGCAGGGGGTACTAATGGGTGAGTCCATATTGATGGGGGTGGGGGTGGCTGGAGCAGGGGGTACTAATGGGTGAGTCCATATTGATGGGGGTGGGGGTGGCTGGAGCAAGGGGTACTAATGGGTGAGTCCATATTGATAGGGAGGGGCTGGCTGGAGCAGGGGGGTAATAATAGATGATTCCATATTGATGGAGGTAGGGGTGACTGGAGCAGGGGGTACTAATGGGTGAGTCCATATTGATAGGGAGGGGGTGGCTGGAGCTGGGGGTACTAATAGATGAGTCCATATTGATGTAGGTGGGGGTGGCTGGAGCAGGGTGTACTAATAGATGAGTCCATATTGCCATATTGTTGGGTGTAGGGTGGCTGGAGCAAGGGGTACTAATAGGTCTTTCGACAGAAAATTAAAAAAATGGTGTCGAACCGGGGGGGAAGGGGTAAAAAAAAAACTCCTCATAAATGGAAACTATCTTGTTGATGTGTCTCTTTTACTTGCTGCTACCTCAGACTTATGCTGTTTGTAATCTTCAGGGTTTATTCTTATTTTCTTTACTTTAATATTTTGGAGAGTATACAGCTATTTATGATCCTAACTAAAACTTGCTTCCTCTATGAATGTTTCGATAGAATGCGATTCTATTAGACTCGATAAACCTCAGTTTCATGCGATTGTAAACCGATATGGGCAGAAAGCTGCTGTGTTCCGTTTTCTGTTGATAAAATAAAAATAATCATCGTAACACAAAATATTCATGATGTACAAAACTTCGTCTTCACATGATATTAATTAACCATTTAAACCAAATTTAAAGTATGGAACATATGATTTTTTTTTGGGGGGGTGTGTGTGTGTGTGTGGGGGGGGGTCCTTGAGATTACATTGCAAAGTATGTCCACACTTTCAAGGATCTTGCGATTGCATCAGAAATAATTAACAGTGTAAAGAAATGTTAACACCTTTCTATATCATTGGAGAAGGGATTATTATGGCTTTGCACTTCTCGGTATTAAAAATTATCGGGCAAAACCAGGAGACGGTATTTAGAAATTGACCACCCCACTTGCTTCTTCATCCACGGTGGCAAGATTCGAATCTGCCCTTCATCATGTCTCACGGCAAGGCTTCATTCACACAGCCACCAGCTCTCTATTTTTAGTACACAGATCATTAAACCTTTTAATACCGTTGACGTATATTTAAACCAAGCCCTTGACTTCCACTCAATACTACCGCCTATATTATTTACACACGTAGAGCACACCATGATTCCATCCGCGCAAATTTTTTTTCACACGTAGAAGACACCATGATCTTATCCGCATATATTTTTTTCACACATAGAACACACCATGATTCCATCTGTATATAATTTTTTACACATGTAGAGCTCACCATAATTCCATCCGCGTATATTTTTTACACATGTACAACACATCATGATTCATCCGCATATATATATATATGCACGTAGAATACACTCTGATCCCATCCGCGTATATTTTTTTACACACGTAGAACACACCATGATTCCATTTGCGTATATTTTACTCTCTAGGTGAGCTCCACGTAACTAGTGTTCGATCTGAGCTTGTCAAACATGGAGTAATTATTAGTTACGTAACCAGTGGGATCAGTCAACGACTGTTGTAGATAGACACGTAAAGGAAGGGTCAATATACACAAGGAATATTTCTTGCCACAACAAAAGAAGAAACTCTTCCCCCGCTATATGAAGCTCCTGTTCTTGTTTTCCACGATTGTCCCCCCTTTTTTTTTTCTAATTCTGGGTTGTAGCATTGGGTGCTCAGTTTTGCACTGCTTCAAGATACGTCGAGATATCGGCATTCATAGTGCACTGGGCTTAAGTGAAATGAACCAATTGTGGCTGATGTCACCATTTATGGTGGTTTAGAGCGGTGGTGCAAGGAGTGAGAAGTGGAAACTACCCAAGCAAAAAACAATGTTCAAATCTTTTAACGCTGTCCAAGTTAGACAATTATCATTGCTCTTTTCCATTCAATTTCCACATGGTCTTCCAAAGAAATAAAAAAAAAAAGAAAAAGGTATGCAGCAGTTTCTTTGATAGTATCATGCATTTGTGCAAACAATTTACTGCCATATTTTTTTGCGTTTTTTTTAATACTTATCCCTCTCCAAAAATCAACAAACACAGTCATGTTCGATTTTTATTTATAATATTGATAGGAAATATTAACAGATATTTAAATGTAAAGAAACATGTAAACAGCAATGGTAAATGTCGTCTTTATTGTTGTAAAATAATGCTGCTATTGCTTCTACTGTTTACTTTTTTTTTCTTTGTGTTGAATTAATCTAGCTAAGTTGTTGGTGCTGCTGTTTGCTGCTGATTTTTCCTCTATTTTTTCACGTGTTCTGAAAATTTAAGCAAAATTGATTGAATAAAACAAAGACAATAATCAAGTTCACCAGACTTGATTAGGCCACTGTTATCGCCACTCAACCTGCACGTTGGAAACCATACATCACACAAACACTTGGTTGACCATGATCACAGTTTATGAATAATATATCGGGTTCGTGTAGAATAAAGATAAAAAAAGAAGAATCCCAGAAGTCCATGGCAAGAGTACCAGATCCCCCGTGGCATGCTGCGACTTTCAGGAACGCCAGCTATGGAGAAACAATGATATTGAAAGCCTGGAGATTTGTTGAAAGCCACATGCGCTCTTGTTGAATGGCGTTTGGTTTCCCCGAAACTCCAGCGGGTCCAAGCCAGAGCTGGGCTCTATCAAGTAATTGTCCATTGCCGTCTGCCCCCAGCCCAGCCTTCAGGGATTCCAATACGTGCCGATTTCCACTAAGACATTCATCACCTTATTTGTTCAAGTTCGCCTCGCTGTTTACATTTCTAAAACTCTGGGTTTTGCTAGTAAATAAAAAAGCAAGTATTTTTGTTCGTGAGGTGGGTTGGGGTGGGATTACGAAGTGGTGGGGTGGGGGGAGGGGAATGTCAAAATGTTTAGACCAGAATTGAAAGAAGATGTTTATCTTTTTATAAGGTAAAGAACTTCCTACCCTATTACCTTCTGGAACATAAGCATTATTTTTATTCATTAATTAATCGATTAATTGATTGATTGATTGATTAAATGGTTGATTGGCTGATATTGTCCTTTAACTGTAATGTGGTCTTAGGTCTTAATAGTCTTCGGAAAATTTTCATCAGGCAATGCTGTTTTTAAGAGCATGAGATCAAGATATTGTTACAAGTTACAACCCGATGATTTGTTGACCTCAGCTCAGAAATGATCTTGTGGTCCCAGCTCGGCAGCTGTGGGGAGATGGAGGGACGGTGGGCCAGGGCGGACTGGAGGAGATCAGGGTCTGGTCTGCGACATTTGGCTTTAAACACCCAGATCGAAACTCCGAGATGAGTTCATGATTTGTCTTCTGCTTGAGATGAATACATGAGATATTGGGTCCTGGTGCTGAGACTTTGTCGGTAAGCGCTATTGAGCTCCCACGGTGAACTGTATGAGCAGGCCACATAATAAATAATATGTACATATTTATGATCTTTTGGCTTTGTCTGGGAATATGGATTGGGCTTTGTAGTTATGGCCTGTACTTTTGGTCCGATGCTCAGACAGAACTTTCTTCTTTAGAGAAATTATGATTCGGCTTGTAGCAAAGAGTGATCTGCACTTTCTAGATGTTCGGAAAGTCCAGAGAAGAGATTTTATAGGGCGGCTACAAAACCTTTTAACTCCAGCTTGAGGTACATAGAGATCTAAAAAAGAAGTACAAACTCATTACCATGAGTTACGGAGGCGAATTTGTCCTAAAAAGAAATCCAGCAGTTCTGTGGTAGAGGGTTCTTGTTACAAGCGTTTCCAAGACGTCACACCCAAAGGTCCTTTTAAAATGACACAGAAAGTTCCCTTGTAGACAGATCGGCCTATGTTTGGACTTATGAGAAAAAAGACCCCAGTGGCTTAACGAGTCCATTGAGAAGCTTGAGGTCAGCCTATCCTGGGGTAATCATAGTCAGATATATTCATAGAGTGGGATATCTGGGGTCACGCTCGGACGCCGGTGTTTAAAGTTGGTGAAGTGACAAGTTTGGGAATTCCTGCAAGATGAGCGCTCTCTCTCGCTCTCTCTCTCTCTCTCTCTCTCTCTCTCTCTCTCTCTCTCTCTCTCTCTCTCTCTACCTCTCTCGCTCTCTCCCTCCCTTCCTCCCTCTCTCTCCCCCTCCCTCCCTCTCCCTCCCTCTCTCTCTCCCCCTCTCCCCCCCTCTTTCTGTCTCTGTCTCTCTCTGTCTCTCTGTCTCTCTCTCTCCCTCTCTCTTTCCCTCCCTCTCTCTCTATCTATCTATCTATCTATTTATCTATCTCTCTGCCATTGCCGGACATCCGGTTGGTTGGGCTATCAAAAACAACACACTGTTCACTTCTTAACATCCTGAACCCGACAGCCGTTTAAAAGCAATAAAATCCAGACTTCGGTTATATTATTTGTCTGCACTGTTGTTATTGATGTCATCAGCGTCGTTGTTTTAAATGTTTTTATTGTTGTAGTTGCTGTTGTTGCTGTTGTTGTTTTTGTTCTTGTCGCTTTTATTGTTGTCATTGCTTGAATGTTTGTCTTTGTTGCTATTCTGATGTTTTAAACATCACAGTTTACGAGTTCGGAATACCAGGAGAAATAACCATTCTTGCATGTATTGTTTCCTCTCGAAAGAAAAACCATCAGACTTCAGAGAGACATTAATCCAATAACCTAGCTCTAGCAATGAATCGCGTTGTGATTCATTAAGTCTGTAGTGTGTTTTTATTAGATTAGAGAGAGAGAGAGAGAGAGAGAGAGAGAGAGAGAGAGAGAGAGAGAGAGAGAGAGAGAGAGAGACAGAGAGACAGAGAGACAGAGAGAGAGAGAGAGAGAGAGAGATGAAAAGACAGAGAAGGCGGGACTTGAGAGAAAAGCTGCAGGAAGTAAAGAGAGGAAGAAAAGAGTGAAAGAGCTTGTAAGGTATGGACTAAGCCGATGAAATAAGGAGAGAGAGAGAGAGAGAGAGAGAGAGAGAGAGAGAGAGAGAGAGAGAGAGAGAGAGAGAGAGAGAGAGAGAGAGAGGTAGAGGGGAGGGGGCATCGGGAGGCTGGCGGCGGAGGCATATACCTATAAAGAGGTAAGTTTTAGATGTCCGAAGCAAAGTCAAGAGAAGACTTCATGTAACTAACTTAGTCGGTTCCCATGGGAAAACAAAGAGTACATAGAACCCAATACACAACTTTCAAATATTTTGAAGCAAAGTATGGCGTGAGGTCACTGCAGAACTTACTTTATTTTATCGCTAACATCATTTTAAGGAATTCTGCTGATACCTCAGTCTTACATCCATCCGTCCGTCCTAAAGTGTTAAGGGCTGAACATTATGGGATTTGTTCAGAATGCACGGTTCAAAAATTATTACATCTATCTATCTATCTATCTATCTATCTATCTATCTATCTATCTATCTATCTATCTATCTATTTATCTACCTACCTACCATCCTATCTATCTATCTATCTATCTATCTATCTATCTATCTATCTATCTATCTATCTATCTATCTATCTATCTATCTTTCTACCTGTCTATCTATCTAGTTTGAAGATATATTGGAACAACTGATAAGAGTGCTCAACTGTGGGAGCATTTCATAGATATAGGAGATCTTACCTTAAATTCTCTTCATACGACACTGGTGTTTCAAGCGGAGGACAAAGTTGTCGTATGAAGAGAATTTAAGGTAAGATCTTCTATGTCTATCCATCCATCTATCTATCTAACTCTCCATCTGTCTACATACCTATCTATCTATCTCTATATCTATCTGTATAGCTGTGCGTCTTTCCATCAAATGATTATCTTTCTAAGTTTCAGTATCTGCAATATTTTTTTCTTTAAATCGTATTAACTTTTCTCTACAGCTTCACTGCCTCGTCCTGTACCAATCACCCAGGCGGGATTGCTCTCTTCTCTTGTAATTCTTTCTCTACCTTTTTCAACCATGTAAAAATATTTCCCCCCTATACTTTGCTTTTCTCCTGTACCTTTTTTTTTTATCGTTCAATATACGTTATTACTTTCTATCTTAGGTTGAAAACTGAAAGTGTTATTTTCTCTTAGAAACGCTAAAATTGATGAAAAATGCATTTAAAAAAGACAAGATATTCTCCAAAATAGATTAAGTTGTCAGTCAATGAAGGAAGTAATCTCTCCATTTCCACAACAAGATAGCTTTGTTTTGATCGCTCAAGAGGAGACTACTAGTGCTGACTGAAAAGTTTATCTATCGGGTATCTCTAGAGTGAGCGGCCTTGGCCAGCGCTAACTTATCGTGTTTGGATCGGTTATGATAGGAGTAGTATCAGGGGCAAGTGTGAAAAATATAGGATTTTGGGAGATTAAAACAGAAGAAGGAGAGGGATGGCGAGACTGACAGAGAGAGAAAGAGTGAGAGAGAGGAAGAGATAAGGAGACCGAGAGAGAATGAGAAAAAGGGAGTGAGAGAGGGAGGAGACAAACAAAAATGGAGAGGAAGAGAGAGAGATAGAGAGAGGGTGAGCGAGAGAGGGAAAGAACGTGAGGGAGAGAGAGAGAGAGAAAGAGAGAGAGAGAAAGAGAAGGAGAGAGAGAGGAAGAGGAAAGGAGAGAGAGAGAGAGAGAGAGAGAGAGAGAGAGAGAGAAAGAGAAGGAGAGAGAGAGGAAGAGGAAAGGAGAGAGAGAGAGGGAGAGGAAAGGAGAGAGAGTAAGAGGTAAAGTGAGAAAGAGGGAGGGAGAGGGGGATAGAGGGAGAGGAAAGGAGAGAGAGTAAGAGGTAAAGTGAGAAAGAGGGAGGGAGAGGGGGATAGAGGGAAAGAAACAGGTAAGGAGAGAGAGATAGCGAGAGAGAGAGAAAGAGAGAGGGAGAGAGAGAGAGAGAGAGAGAGAGAGAGAGAGAGAGAGAGAAAGAAAGAGAGAGAACAGTCTTAATCCACAACAGCTAATCATGCAGTCTGTCAGAGATGATCCTTCTTTCTAATTTTGTCGGAAACTCCTCAAGACCAGTAGGCCTGTATCATTATCCTAACCCCCTTGTAATGAACATTTATGTTGAATTAATTTTTTTTCTTTGCAACTGATTTGACCTGTCTAGACAATTATCTCACAGATTGTCTTGCCTAGAGTTTACTGCTCCTCTGTAATTCCTGTAACGCAATATTATTGCCTGTGCTCTAGGCGGAGCAACCCGTACACTTGACTTTGCAAATCCAAGCTTTGATTTCACTCTTGGACAAATTGCAAATTCTCGGCGCTCAGAGCGGAAACAAAAAAATTACATCTTCCTCGACAGGTCGGGCCTCGGATGACCAGAAAAGACTGACGCTTAATCGGTGAGAGTCTTGTCGATTTTCATAAACCGCCTGGACTGATTAATGTGAAGATGTTTCCTCCCATATTTCACAACCCAGTCCAAATTGTTGTTTATCCTTTGTGGGGCGGCGAATCTGTGTCCCGAGGATAAACAAAACCTGGCAGCATCGACAATGGTTGTGTTTGCTGTTCGATGTGTGTGTGTGTGTGTCTGTTTGTATACAGACCTAAGCTAAATCGCAAGACTTATTATTGAATTTTTAGAGTGTATTTACTCAAGAGTCGGCGGGCGGCCACCTCGATAATCATCGGAAGACTTGAAACTCTTTACCAGCCCTCGAAGTTGTGCTCCAGGCAGGAAACTTCTCGATCGGAGTTTTGTAGCACGTGTTTGCAATTTGTAGTTTTGTTTTTTGTTTGTTTCTTTGTTTTAATTTTAGTCACTGATCATAAATCTAGAAAGTGGAAAGATGCATGAAAAGCGGAGGATATTCTTAAATACGTTTGTAAAGCAGAAGTTTTGGCATGGAGATTATAAATGTGATCCAAATATGAAAATAAACCCGTTTCAACTTCTCATCCCTTCCCCCCCCCTCCCCACCACCCTCCTCATCTCCCCATAATAAAAAAAACAATGAAAGAATTAAATAATTTATTTAAAAAAAGAAAATAATTATTCAGCAAATCTTCAAACAGAATCACCCCCCCCCCTTCCCCCCTTTTTTTTTTCTCTTTTTTCAAGACTATAGACTGTCACCCAAAATCTTTTCGAAATTAATTTGATCCTCCTGTAATTTTGCCGGCCCAGTTATTTCCCCATAAGCTGTACCACACTTCACCACACATTGGTCTCTGCCGGACTCGCTCCGCATCAAGTCTGCCTCCATTTCTTCCTCCCTATTGCGGTCTGTTTATTTCTCTCTTCCTCTTTATCTCTCTAGTTCTATCTTTCTATCTCTCCACGTCTCTTCTTATCTTGTTACGTCCCCCTCTCTTCCGATTTCTATATATATTTTTTTTATCTCCCCTCCTTTTCTGCCTCGCTATCTCTCTCTACCTCTCTTTCTCTCCCTTTCCCTTTTCTCAGAATCAATATGATTCAGTGATATATCACTCCGAATCCACTAATAACGGGTGGTTTTTTCCGTGACTTAACAGAAAAAATAATTTCGCAATATTTCGTTCCGGTTACAACTGCTGGTAATATATCACTATTATACCACCATTATTCACGGAGCATCACTAATACTTTGTAAACCAATAAAGACTGTGCCTGGGTAAAATAAAATAAAAAACCTCCAATCCAGCGAGATTTGACAGTCGGAACAGGCAAATCTCCTAATCTTCTAAGCATTACTGAGATCGCTGCTGGCGGGGCAGTTTTGCGAGTTTAATGTTGCGATCGTGAAGGCCATTGAGTTAGGGCTTGAAGATAGACAGAGAGAAACATACATGGGGGGAGAAAAAAAAAGATATACACAGAGATATACAGACAAGGAGAAGCGTGCAAAGACGGAGAGAGAGAGAGGGAGGGAGAGAGAGAGAGAGAGAGAGAGAGAGAGAGAGAGAGTGAGAGAGAGAGAGAGAGAGAAAAAAAAAAGATAAACACTGAGATATACAGACAAGGAGAAGCGTGCAAAGACGGAGAGAGAGAGAGGGAGGGAGAGAGAGAGAGAGAGAGAGAGAGAGAGAGAGAGAGAGAGAGAGAGAGAGAGAGAGAGAGAGAGAGAGAGGGTCAGACAGACAGACAGGCAGAGACAAAGGAGGTAGGGCAAGGGACGGTGAAAGATAATGATCATGCAAAGCTTAAAGATAAAGAACTTAGAAACAAAGGTATGAACAGCGATGAAGATAGGAAGAAGTCGGGGGAAGCATAAACCTTGGTTCAACACAGACCCTGGATAGGCTTGAAAAACAAGTGCTACAAAAATAAAAGCTAAGGGCAAAAGCCTATTTCACTATAGGAAAATAGAAAATAATTCTACACTGAGGGAAGTGAAATTAAACGCCCTGCAAAAAAAGCAGTGCGGTAACTAAAACACTAGTAATACTTCGCAAGGGACAAAGGGTGATAAATCACAAGATATTACACGATAAACCTTACTTTAACAAAGTCAGAGGTGGATCCCTATAAAAAATATGAAGTCTGTCCAGAATTGGACTGAGAGGTAACACCAACCTAGAATGAATAAAAGAACATTAATTATCGCTACTGAGGAGTTTTTTGAGAAGATGATTGCGAGGGAACAGAAAGGGGTCGGGAGTGAGGGGGGGGGGGGATATGAGACGTGGGTGTGGTGAGCAGGGGGGAGGGGGGTGGTTTTAAAGACCTGCCCATTTTTCAGCGACTCTATGGATCGCAAGTTTTGCGTTGCTGTCGCCGGTACGCGTTATGAAGTTCCTCTGAGTATAAAGGCGTGGTGTATATAAAGGAGGTAGAGATTTGTCTTTCCTGCGCCGCCTTTGGTGAGCCAATGGATCACTCACACATCAAGTGGTGTAACAGAATCGTGAGCCAGCTAGATCACTCACACATACACAACACGGTATACAAGAATCGTGAGACAGCTGGATCACTTTCACACAACACGGTGTAACAGAATCGTGAGACAGCTGGATCACTCACACACAACACGGTGTAACAGAATCGTGAGACAGCTGGATCACTCACACATACACAACACGGTATACAAGAATCGTGAGACAGCTGGATCACTCACACATACACAACACGGTATACAAGAATCGTGAGACAGCTGGATCACTCACACATACACAACACGGTATACAAGAATCGTGAGACAGCTGGATCACTTACACATACACAACACGGTATGCAAGAATCGTGAGACAGCTGGATCACTTACACATACACAACACGGTATGCAAGAATCGTGAGACAGCTAGATAACTTACACATACACAACACGGAATACAAGAATCATGAGACAGCTAGATAACTTACACATACACAACATGGTATATAAGAATCAAGAATCGTGAACCAGCTGGATCACTCACACATACACAACGCGGTATGCAAAACCGTGAGACAGCTGGATCACTTACACACACAATGCGGTATGCAAGAACCTTGAGACAGCTGGATCACTCACACACAATGCGGTATGCAGAACCTTGAACCAGCTGGATCACACATACACAACATGGTATATAAGAATCGTTAGATAGCTGGATAACTTACACATACACAACACGGTATACAAGAATCGTGAGACAGCTATATCACTCACACATACACAACGCGGTGTAACAGAATATTGTGAGTCACCTGGATTACTCACAACGCGGTGTAACAGAATCGTGAACCAGCTAGATCACTTACACATACACAACACGGTATACAAGAATCGTGAGCCAGCTGGATCACTTACACATACACAACACGGTATGCAAGAATCGTGAGACAGCTGGATCACTTACACATACACAACACGGTATACAAGAATCGTGAGCCAGCTAGATCATTTACACATACACAACACGGTATGCAAGAATCGTGAGACAGCTAGATAACTGACACATACACAACACGGAATACAAGAATCATGAGACAGCTAGATAACTTACACATACACAACACGGTATGCAAGAATCGTGAGACAGCTAGATAACTTACACATACACAACACGGAATACAAGAATCATGAGACAGCTAGATAACTTACACATACACAGCACGGAATACAAGAATCATGAACCTTGAACCAGCTGGATCACTCACACACAACGCGGTGTAACAAAACCTTGAACCAGCTGGATCACTCACACACAATGCGGTGTAACAGAACCTTGAACCAGCTGGATCACTCACTCGCACACAACGCGAGATCTGTACCCGTTGATAGACCTCATGTTTTACAGAATTACGTCATTTTTGGGTAAATGGACGGTTGTCTCTGTGTCCAACTCATCTTGGTGAATTATGTTCTTAACACACCAGGTTCTTTCTATAATGGTAAGAAATGTCTGATTTTTCGCCTTCATATCCTCAAATGATCTTGTTACGGTCTTGATACTTCATTTTTAAAACGCAGTTTGTAAGTTGTGCGTATTTATGTTTATAATTATTATATTCAAATCAATCTGAAAGCGGTCAAAAAGTGTTCATTCTTTTAATTTCGATATGTTATCTATTCTTTAAAGCTCAAACTATAAATAAAAAATTCTCTACCACATATGTTGATGATAATGTGATAATGTTGCTATCTTTTTTTTTTAAATATAGAGGCAAGTCCCAATTGGACGCACGAAATGGCAGCAAATTTCCCGAGCGGCTAAAATACATCTAGAACTGAAAGTCTCGGGCATGTATTATTCATATTTTCAGAGATTAGGAAGTTGATTCCCGGCTCGATATTGGCGGGATAACTGAGGATTATGTGGGATAAGTTGCCAGTGCATTGGGTAATGGGCGGAGCTTACCTGTTGAACTACTACAACATTTCATTGGGATGATTTGCTGCAGAGCAGGAGTTGGGCAGGCGAGAGCGACGAGATGGGTAAACGGTGTTTAGGTTTTGAGTCTTATCTAGAGAAAAAGAAGGAGAGAGAGAGAGAGAGAGAGAGAGAGAGAGAGAGAGAGAGAGAGAGAGAGAGAGAGAGAGAGAGAGAGACAGAGAGAGACAGACAGACAGACAGAGACAGGAAGACAAACAGAGACAGGCAGAAAGGCAGACAGACAGAGACAGGCAGACAGGCAGACAGACATACATACATACAAACATACACACATACATGCATACATACATACATACAGACAGACAGAGAGAGAGAGAGAGAGGAGGGAGGGGGGGGGAAGGAGGAAGAGAGGCAGGGGATGGAGGTGGGGTGAAGATGATAGAAAGAGGAAAATCGAAAGGTTGGAAGGTAAAGAGAGAAAGTGACAGAAAGAGACAAAGTAAGAGAGACACAGACACATACAGACAGACAGACATACAGACAGACTAGTATGTCTGTACACATGGAGAAGGCACGCAGCAGACTGCGAGAAATAGAAAGTAAAGACAGGGACAGAAAAACCCTCTCTAAGTCGTCATACATATTTGATGAAAGCCGCAAATCCTCGCGAAATCTTCATATGAAATTGGAGACCGCTCGAACCTTGAGAACTTAAGCCCTTGATACCCGTGCTGCATCGAATTTTCCGCCAGAGTTTTCAAACCCGATTACATTGCATTTCTTCTTACGTCCCACGACAAGGCGGTCAAAATTCAACAGGTTAGTGGGAACTACGAGTCCATATAGTAGTCAAGATTTAAGTCTACCGTCCATAAAAGTAATGTGATTAAAAAAGGGAGAAATATAATGATGCCGCACAACTTAGTTACCTCATCGTTCGATGAGAGCAAATTGTCCGAAGCGTATGAAAGAGCGCTCACGACCTTTCTATTTATGGGTTTTCTATGGTGAGGATAAAACTGACCGATTCTAATTCTTGGCCCGCTCTTAGTATCAGACTGTTTGTAACCAATACTGACGTCATAGTTTTTACTTCTTTTAGTATAAACGTCTCAGACTATACCCAGTGCAGATTAATATATGTCGCTTTATGATGAAAGGATTGTTATAATTTTACAACAGCAAAGATTGTATAAGACAGATAAGCCTAAAACGTTGTCATGTTATAATGTTCCAACCCTGATTTCTTTCTGAGTTTTTGCTGCTGCTTATATACACATCCTGTTCGGGAAGAAAGTTCCGAAACAAAGTAAAAGACTACTAAAATGTCGTTCACTGACATATTCAAAATTACAGACGAAATTTTTTTTTCACAGAGATACATCAAAGAGGAATTAGTAACTAGTCACTTCTGTAGATCAGATCGTTGCACGAGTTCGAGGCTGGTTGCTGCTTGATAAAGTCTGTCCACTACAAGTTGAACCAATGATCATTGTAGATTGGTTTAGAACTTGTCTTAAGGTTGTAGGGATGGCATGGTAAGATTTTTATCTACAACTTAAGAAATTTTGGGAGAAACAACCTCAATCCCGCTCTGTGCTGTTACTGAATTCATTTGTATTCACCAAATTCTTTGTAACCACAATGCGATGGCTGTATAGAGTCGCAGGGAAGCTAATGAAGCGAACGTTTTGCAGATGATAACGAATTCTTCGGCCAGGTCAGACGGCTCCCAATGGTTCTCGCATATCACACAATATCCTGGACAGCGATATATCGACCAGCTGTTCACAGTGGACGGTGATGTATGTCACAAGTGATACCACCCGAGTTGGACCTAATCATGTCGACTTTCAGAACAACAAACAAAATAAAAAGAATTCATTTATATTATAGCGCGCAGATTCATAGAAATCTGTCTCAGTATTGAAAAGAATAAAAAAAAGCCAAGTGTTTCTGGAGGGTCACGTGTGAGTTTGATGACTTTTATGTGTCTTCAGAAAATAATGAACAGTAGTTGAAAAGTAGAACACTTTTGGTTAAAAGTGTCTAGACAGGTAAACATAAAATGCAAGATTTTTACTTTTTTTTATTTCACAAAGAATATAATAATATCTAAAGCATGGAAATGAGTGTATTATATATACATATATACATATATATATATATATATATATATATATATATATACATACATACATATTATAAGTAAGAGAGTAGGACAGGAAGTACTAAACTAAAAATAAGTGTTATAAATAACCAAATCATATCAATTTTGTAAATTATCGAACGGAAACGCAAGATCTATATTTAAGTAACTAAAACGAAAAACGTTTTCTATTTGTATCTAACGGTCTCTGCTTCTTTCATACTTAATCTCTGTCTGTCTCTCAGTATGTCTCTCTGTATGTCTGCTTCTCTTTCTCTCTCTCTCTCTCTCTCTCTCTCTCTCTCTCTCTCTCTCTCTCTCTCTCTCTGTTTATATAATTATATATATACATACATATATATAATAAATAATATATATATATATATATATATATATATATATATATATCCGGTAGATATAAGTGAGACACACTAGAGCGGACTACGTTTTGCTCTTTAATGTCTAATTCCAATTTCCAACGTGTCACCTGAAAAGAATGAAATCTGTAATCATCGTTACGCCAATGCTAGATGGATTTGAATTTGGACTAGGGCAGATGGGAGAATGCCTAGACATAACAGCATCTATTCTGGAGCTGCAGGAGAAAGACAATTAAAGCTGTTTACTGATGTAAAATGTGTGTTTCAGAGCCATTAAAAAGGCGCGCATACAAACATAGAAGATGTTGCCATACCGCATTTTTGGGGCTTACAATCGTAATATTTCCGGGCAGCAATATAATAGTTGAATGAATAGATTGAACGAATAGAAAGCTTTTCACACTATTTAGCCATAAGGACATCTGACTATTTACTCCTTTGTCGCTAATGGTGAAGATACTCCATGAATAAACAAAGGACTCGGAAGAGATCTACAGGCGTGTTTTCAACTCAAATCTTCTCTTTTATACCAGCTCTCTCTGTGGTCCTCCCTCATACACGCTTGATTTAATTACCATTGAAGTCTCATTGAAAAGTTCTCCTAAGATTGGTCAATATGTGTCTCATTGTAATTAACCTAATTGTTCACAAAAGTGAATAGAGGTAAAAACCATTGTAAGATTCAAGCTCTGTCTCTAACTAGGCGTAGATGAGAACAAAAAGTTGATGAGGGAATGATGGGCTTGAGAGACAGAGATTTGGTTTCAGTCCTCATCACTGACGTCCCTCTATTCGTGCCAAAGTGTAATTTGTTATTTTCTTGTTAATGTGTTTTGTTTTTTTTGTTGTGGCAAAAGCAATATATTCACAGAGATGAATTGACTGCTGGCATGGCTAAATTGGAGAATTCCTGTTTTGATGTGCTTCAATTCGTCTCAAATAGAAAATAAAATTCTTTGTTTCTTAATCGTTTATCAAGAGAGAACTCAAGGATTTGAATGCATTAAAAGGTACATTTAAAGAGAAATAATTTCTCCTCAAACAAAAATGAGTTAATATTTGTTCATAATCTTGTGAGTAGCTTGATCTATATTTGGTATGGTGAACGGTTTATCTACTTCAAAGGAAGGAATTGGGGAAATACGTTCAAAGCGCTTTAAAAAAAACAACAATAAACACGTCAACACTTTCTGCGTTAAAATATCCAGGATTCTGACTTATAAGAAACTTTTTACTGTTCCGTCGATTGATTGAAAAGTTGTACAAGCCCATATGGCCTTGGGTGAGATAACAGGGCTGCAAAGATAAAAAAAAAATTATATTAAGGCAAAATAGGATATATTATAAGGGTTTTACGTCACTTTGCCTCAAACCTTTTATAAAATTTCCATGAGAAAAATCTGTGACTTTCTGTCTGACTCAATATTGGGACTTGAGCCAAATATCTTTGAAAAAAAAAAAAGCTAGATTTGTAACTTTAACATCTCTAGTAATCATCGGATCGGCTCCATCCTCCATGGAAAGAGAGGAGATCTGCCACGAGTATAGTCACACTGATCAGAATTACAATATTGGTTCTCTATTATCACCAACCTAGTCACACTGATCAGAATTACAATATTGGTTCTCTATTATCACCAGCCTAGTCACACTGATCAGAATTACAATATTGGTTCTCTATTATCACCAGCCTAGTCACACTGATCAGAATTACAATATTGGTTCTCTATTATCACCAGCCTAGTCACACTGATCAGAATTACAATATTGGTTCTCTATTATCACCAGCCTAGTCACACTAATCAGAATTACAATATTGGTTCTCTATTATCACCAGCCTAGTCACACTGATCAGAATTACAATATTGGTTCTCTATTATCACCAGCCTAGTCACACTGATCAGAATTACAATATTGGTTCTCTATTATCACCAGCCTAGTCACACTGATCAGAATTACAATATTGGTTCTCTATTATCACCAGCCTAGTCACACTGATCAGAATTACAATATTGGTTCTCTATTATCATCAGCCTAGTCACACTGATCAGAATTACAATATTGGTTCTCTATTATCACCAGCCTAGTCACACTGATCAGAATTACAATATTGGTTCTCTATTATCACCAGCCTAGTCACACTGATCAGAATTACAATATTGGTTCTCTATTATCACCATCTATCTCATTTCTCCCATTGAACATATGGTAAAGCTAAAACCGAGATCCCAAAGTTAAACATCTTTGCTCGGAAGAAAAAAATGGTTGATAGATCTACCTCGCGTGTCCAGAATCGGAAAGAAGAAAAAATAAACAAAGCAAAGCATACCGTGGGAAAATATCCGTTGATTTGTTTTACCTTTTTTCCATTTTTTCTCTCTTTTCTTTGTGTTTTCCTGATCTAGTATAATGCTTTGCTTGTTGAGCGTTAAATGGAAAATACCCAGAATGCTCCAACAGTCTCGACAGACGTAAAAAAGCGCTGTTTTTATCACGACTCTAATCAGATTAGTCTCTACACAACATTTGGCCAAGAGGAAGTAACCGTGGTTTTTTTTTTTTAACCAAAAACAAATTATAAAAGAAACTGGTGAAAGCAAAATAAAAACCACAAAAAATCTGGTTTTGATATCATATGTATTTTTAGGCACATCAGTCATGCTATTTGGCATTTATTTATTTCAAACCCTTTTTTAAAGGCTATGGACTTGCTTACAGAAAGAATGAGCTTTGAGGTAAATTATTGCTGCTCATTTACTCATACTTAAATGTTGGTGATCAATTAAAATTATCTATTGATGTATTGAAAAGTCACAACGAAATAGTTATCTTTTTTCATTAAAAGACAATTAATTAGAACTGGAATGGATTTACCTTAAACAGTTTATTTTTTACAAATAATAGAATGTATATCTTATTGTACTAATCATATAAACCTTGTACACTTTATGTTATGTGGTCCAGAATATATAAAATATGACTTCCATTGGGAGAGTCATAATAATAGACCACATTTATACACAGACCACATCAAAGTAGTATTTGTAATTAGTCACTTCCCTACACCTAAACTCGTGCTTGATAGAGGCCTAAGATAAAATTTCCAATACTGAACTGTTTCAAAACGATGGTACCCAAATCCTCATTAGTGATAGTGAAACAGAATCAGAGGAAGATCCCATGATTTTATCTTGAATTGAACACACTTAGGAAATTTCGTAACTTAGAACCCTATGAAACATTACTCTCAAAAAAAAAAAAAAAAGAAAAAAAAGAAAGAAAGAAAGGGCTAACATGGTCGTGTTTCACATCTTAGAAAATAGCCAAGGACTTTCATATGAACTATCCCTCATTTCACTCACTTGTAACTCTCTCCTTTTTTAGGGTACACTCTTCATAGACATCTCTCAAAAAGAAGAAACAGAAAAGTTGCGACTTTATTGCGAAATTGATTGTCCAACGCCCCGTCGAGTGGCTAAGGACCGTTTAAGCAAACGATCTCTTGAGAATCCAGAGTGGTCAAGTTCTATTTCGGCAGACAGCAGTAATGGACAGCTAGAATGGCCTGTCCACGCCAGGGTCAAGCGAGGGTCCAGTGGACGGGGTATCAGTCTGGAGGAGGGCAGGATTAAGACAAATGGGTTAGACAATTTTGGTCAGCGATAGCGGGAACAGGTCTAGATTATGGTACAGCCCAAAGAACAACTCGAGAGGTTTTATCATTCTGAGGAAAGTTTGGGAAGGGACACTCGGATAATTAGAGGAGAGGAGAGGAAAAGAAGGTGCTGAAAGGGGTTGTAGAGGAATGGAAGACACACGAACATACACACAAATAGTTGATGAGAGAAGAAAGTAGAAAGGCAGTCAATTACATGAAACCCAACGGGAGACTGAACAGGTGGTCGTGAGAGAGACATAGAAAGGTAAAGAGAGAAGATGCCAGTATGTGAAGGATAAAGAGAGAAGAAGAGAGAAAGAGATAACGGTGCAAAAGGGGGAGGTTGAGGTAAAGAATCTTACAGAAACAAAAAGAGGGAGACATAGATTATCTTAAAGATGATAGAGAAAGAGATAGGAGAGTGTGAGATCAAGAACGGTCTAAAGGAGCAGAGAAAGAGCAAGAAGTGGAGAGGATCAGTTCGAGGGATAGAGTCCTATCAACAAGATGTGTAATTTTTATATCGATAGAATCTGCATCACGTTTTTTAAAACAAATCAAGGACTCATATTGAATTGTGGGATAAAAATTAAGATACTTTTACTGTATTTTTGTTTGTCATAAAAAAAAGCCTAATGAACATGAGAAGTTCAGCGGCCGACTGGCAAAGCGCAGGAATAAAATGGTCTCTCCTTGCGGGTTCAAACCAGATGGAAAAAGACGAAGGACTTTCATGATAGTCTGATGAGCTAAAGAAAGTCTGGCGCCCAAATCGAGTGGACAGTCTACATCAAGCAATCACTCACACACCCAAACAACCAACCAACCAATAAATCAACCATTCTAGATTGAGAGTTTCACGAGAAACATCTCCTCTATCATTTGGTCGCCCTACTACTTCACCAAGAACGAAAAGTACACGTCGTCCGATGCCGGGTTTTGATTGGTTGAAACACTTGTTCAATGACTGATTGAGAGTGTTGCATTTAGAAACAAACAGAAGATAAGGTCGAAAACATTACAGGTGATAATCTTTTATGTTTCACCGTGTAGGGCATGTTGTGTAGGATACTGTGTTTTCTGTATAAACACTTCCTACGTAATTAATACAGAAATGCTTTTCTTCAGCGTAAACATATAAGCAGTAGGTTGCATGCATTGCATTCATCTGTGTGGCCCTAACAATAAAGAGAACAATGGAATCATGTAAAAAGAAGGAAGAGAGATATTTTCGTGCAAGGATTTTGTTGAGATTATGATGTTTCCTCTTTCAGTAGAAGAGTTTCTAATGCATTAATGAAGTCCTCCAATTGTCTTGGTAAACATTGAATGTTTTGCTGGAAGACCTGATTTGATACATAGAATATTCTTGTGAAAAACTGTATTGTGCAAACACCATTACTGTGTGCACTGCCCATTTTTACCATCAGAACAAAGAAAAAGTTCTATTATTACACGGCTGTCGTGGTGCGTCAAAATAAATGTCTCCAGCAATTATAGCATTCATCTCCTCGATAGAATACGAAACAAGCTTACCCAGCCTTCTAGATCAGATGAAGCAGAATTAGATTAAGATCCAAGATTTATGCCCAGTAAGATTCTAGTCTACAACAGACTATGAAGAAGGAGAGAGATGCACTTTACTCACGCTATATATTTTTTTCTGATGGACATTCTAATAGCGCCTGTCGCCCGAGATCTTAGCCTCACTGAATCAGTGCCGAAACGGTCACATTGTTCATTTACTCTTTGACGTTTCATTTGATTGAAATGGTTTCTTTGTTTCTGTTTTTGTTTTGCTCTGTTTCTAGACCATTCATGCTTTGCATCTCTCTCTCTCTCTCTCTCTCTCTCTCTCTCTCTCTCTCTCTCTCTCTCTCTCTCTCTCTCTCTCTCTCTGTCTCTCTCTCTCTCTCTTTCTGTCTCTCTCTTCCTGTCTCTCTCTCTGTCTCTCTCTCTTTCTGTCTGTCTGTCTGTCTGTCTGTCTGTCTCTCTGTCTGTCTGTATGTCTGTCTGTCTGTCTCTCTCTCTCTCTCTCTCTCTCTCTCTCTCTCTCCGACTCTCTTTCCTTAATTTCCAGCCAAACGATTTGTTATCTACCTATCACTTTTCTTTAGAAGGTTAAAGTGTTGTAATCATGGTTGTATCTTCAAATAAAACCCAAAGAATAATGTGACAAATTTTTTCTTGGATTATGGGTCCAAAAACACAAAATCATGTTTGCGTCATAGAAATTCACGACCAATATAGGCTGAAATAAATGATTAGCTGTCAAGGTCAGAGCAATCTGATTTGTCTGTAAGCAAGACTGTTATCATTGCAGTGGGCGTGGCTTTATTACAGTTTGATTGGTTGGGTACAGCCACATGTTTCCGCACACTGACATTAGTTTTGTGGGTTAAATACTTTGCTTTAATACGGCAAGATCACGTGACAATAAAAACCTATGTAATACTGCAAGTATGCTTCATCCGGGTAACACAGGGGAAGAGCGGTGAAATTTTTATGTTGATTGAGAGCTGTAGAAGGATCAGGTTATAATGGCTTAAAAATAAATAGATTGGGGAGATGTGAGTAGAGGAGGAGGGTTGGAGATTAGCAAGTAGAGCGTCCATGAGTTGTCCCGGAGTATCTTAACAGAGTTCTGGTGGTTCAGTAGATGAGCACCAAACATTAGGTAGTTTAGTCATTTTTATCTCAAGTCGAAACAGGTCGAATCATTTTGTGCGATCCTCCTTTTCTCCGCTATGCAGGAGATACATAACAACAATCTTGCATTGTGTGGGATTTTAAACAATGAAGTTTTCTGCTCATACAGTATTCAGATCTTCAGTCGGTCACTATTAAGCTTGCTGTCAAGCCATACACACACATGTTTCAAGTTATCTTCTATTCCCATAGGTACGAGATGCGCAGTCAGCTACACAAATGGAGCTCCCACTCTTGTTATAATACCTCAATCTCTGGGCGGAGTCTTGTCCAATCTACGTGATGACACCCTACTAGAGAGGGCAGACTTCTGCAAAGCCCCTGAGCTCCAGGGATATATTCAATCAGTCTGCAGCTTTTGCTGGCCAGTCTCAATATCAGTTTTCTTAGTTAGCTGGTCTCTAAATAAGCATCCTAAAGTATCGTTTTTTTAACCTTGATTAGATCAGCTGACAACATGGAAGACGCGCAACCATTACCACTACGAAATAAAAGAGCCCACGTTCAGCTTAATATGAACATGAACTTCGCCGATTATATTAAATTTGATAAGTATCGAGACCGTTATGATGATTACTGACGTGTATCTCTAGACCTTTGTTTCTATTCGATTCCATTTTCTTCATCAGCGGTTGGTTGTTTAAAGACACCCCCCAACCCCCTTATCTCCGCAAGAATTGCTCGTCGCTAGCTTCAGGCTCGGTATTTTTACGGTAGTGTCGAGATAAGCTTGGATGCTATTTTTTTGGTATGACTCACCTGCTTTCTGATGCATAATACAATGCTTCAACTGCCACAAGTGATATTTTAGTGAACGGATTAAACATAATTGTATCTAACAAATGAGCATGAATTCTTCATGAAGCATTCTAACGTCTTCACCAGGGGAATACAATGGACACGTCCCTGATATCTCTACCTCTTTCTTTTTTTATTTTTTTTTTTCATTTTATGTCTGTCTGCCAATGAATCTGTTTACTGTCTAACCAAAATTTTATTTTCTCTTTTTTCTTGTTTTGCATCTATCTTTTTCTGTCGCTCTCTCTCTCTCTCTCTCTCTCTCTCTCTCTCTCTCTCTCTCTCTCTCTCTCTCTCTCTCTCTCTCTCTCTCTCTCTCTCTTTCTCTCTCTCTCTCTCTCTCTCTCTCTTTCTCTCTCTCTTTCTCTCTCTCTCTCTCTCTCTCTCTCTCTCTCTCTCTCTCTCTCTCTCTCCCTCTTACTTTGACTTTTGTGACTAGTTATAAGTATGAAAATGAATCGATATAAATGTTTAAGGCTAGCTCAGTTTCAGTAAAGAAAAATAGGTGAAAATACCCATTATGAAAAGTCTGTAACAACAGGATTATCTTTGCTTTGCTTGAGAGGATTGTGTGTGCTGATAAATATTTAAATGAGAAAAAAGAAGTATGAAAACGATAATGAAAAGAGGAAGAAAAAAGGCAATAACTGAAATAGCTGAAAAGAATGACATAATAGAAGGCTTAGCATAAAAGAATTACAGTTTTCAAAGCGGTAAAGGTATTAGACATGCGAGATGGGAAAGAGGGACAAAAAGAGAAAAATATAACATTGATGGACGTATGATAATTTAAAGATAGTTTTGATGAACATAAAGTTTAACGAATAATACCATAACTATACTGTAAAGATTGTGTTCCTGGGGATTACAATGTTGAGAAGATCAGGAACAAAGCGGTAGAGGATATTGACACTAGATTCATGAATGATGCAGAAACGCGGGGCATCTTTTGTGTTTATCAGATTAGATTGTGCTTTACTGTTTGTTTTTCTCATTCTATTTACTAACGGATAGACGATTATCGCAGACAATGTTGCGGATCCTTCTCCATATCGGATTGCAAACACTTTAAGTCCAGTTCAGCACACATTTCCTGATTACAAAATGCATGTTTAACATCTCATAGAAAATACGATACTGTTACAAACTGTAGTGAAGAAAAAAATAATGCATCAAATATAACGTGTAGTCCTGTCTTCAGTGTCTGTAAGTATCAGATTTCTTCATAATAAGGAGAAGCAGCTGTGGTCTGTGATCAAATACCTTGAATGCTTCGCTTCTCGGTGTCAGGTTCGTTCCGCGCCTCTCTGTGGATTGACTTGGTGTCTCTTTATGGCTTCTGTGTGGAAAGAGTTAGCCTCGTGATAAAAAAAAAAAAAAATTATATATATATATATATAAAACAGAATAAATATTAGAAAAGTGCTTCAATCAATCAATAAATCCGTAAATCAATCAATAAATATTCAACAATCTATCAACAGTCGATCCAGCAATAAATCAAGACGAGGAGAAAGAGAAGAGCACTTAGCTTGCTAGATGTTTTGTAGAGAGTTATATGGTGATTTATTTAGTGGGTATAATGTGTTGAGGTCGGGGCATCATATAGTGGGAATCGGCTGAACAAAACCAAGGAACAGGGAGAGACAAGCAAAGAGATAACCACATGCACGGGGGGAGAGAGAGAGAGAGAGAGAGAGAGAGAGAGAGAGAGAGAGAGACAGACAGACAGACAGACAGACAGAGAGACAGAGAGACAGAGAGACAGAGAGAAACAGACAGACAGACAGAAGCAGAGAGACAGAAAGAGAGAGACAGGGAGAGAGAGAGAGAGAGAGAGAGAGAGAGAGAGAGAGAGAGAGAGAGAGAGAGAGAGAGAGAGAGAGAGAGAGAGAGAAAGAGACAGAGAGTTACAAAGACAGGCCGAGAATGAGAAATAAATGAAGGAAGAAGGCTAGGACTGTGGAATAAGCCCTAAAATTAGTCTGATTTTTTTTTTTGTATTTTGAACAGGCACTTTCAATGCAGCATTTTACGTCAGGCAAGATTTTGTTAGCTTTGTTTTTTCTTTTGTAAATTTCAAGCTTTGGTTGTCTCGACAAGAGGGCTAACCAGCTCGCTGAGTAAATTGATTCTATTAGCGATGGCTTTTGTCAAGGGGAATAACTACTAATCTGGTTAAAGAAATTCTTGAAGCATTTTTTACTTCTAGTTTTTAGGAGATTCCTAGGCTCACGGTTGGGAACCAACGAACAGAATACTCATTATGATAAAACGTTTTCAGGAACGAGATTAATAAATAAATAAATAAATGATAAAACACAAGAAAGTAGACCGTTGCTCTAATTATGTTTGCACACCGAAGCTTTTTAAAACTCTCCATCCTCAAATATTGTCCAATCGAACAAAGCTATAAAGTGGGCGGATGATCAAGAAAGCAAATCAGGTTGAGCGACAAATGTATCAAAAGTAAAGTTAATTTGAACAATATGTAAAACTTAACGATCTAACGCGAAGCGTGCTTTCCTCATTCTTATCGTGGGTCTATCCAGCCAAAGTATGACATCTGAAATAAGTTGGAAACTTTTACCGCTTTTGGCGTCTCAAACGATAAGCGTCTTCCTACTGCAATTTATATAAATACA
>JAWDGP010002298.1:160000-190303 GCA_033675545.1 Elysia crispata
CGCTCCAATCCAAACTGAGTATTTCGGTCAACAGGTCAAGGATTGGAGGCAATAGGTCGCATAGAAGTCGGATTGGACCCGAAATGTGGAGCTTTTTTGTCAAGAGGCCAGTGATTGGAGGCAATAGGTGGAGTATTTTGGTCAACGGGTCAAGGATTGGAGGCAATAGGTCAAGTATTTTAGTAAACACGTCAGGGATTAGAGCAATAGGTGGAGTATTTGAGTCAACAAATCCGAGATTGGAGGCAATGGGTGGAGTATTTTGATCAACATGTCAGATATTGGAAGCAATAGGTCGAGTATTTTAGTCAACAGGTCAGGGATCGGAGTATGGGGCTCAAGAATCGTGTACATCAGGTCCAAAATATCACTAGCTAACTGGCGTATTGTGAATATCGAATTTTGGATTACATGCGATTGGTTAAGTGTAGGATCGACAGATCAGAGGTCTGTCAAGATGAGTGGAATATCGGGGTCAGGAGACCAATACTTTAACGAGTTAGGTGAAACATTATGCTCGGATGGTCAGTTTTAAGATGAGTTGGGTAGAATACTGTGGTCAGAAGTTCAGTGTAACGTGATGAAATTGAAAATTGCAAGCCAATGGCTTAATTGCCTAGATGGGGGAGGTCATATTGTACCAATACTTTATAGAAAGTGAGGCAGAGTTTGAATTTTCTAGGGGATATAATGATGAAGTTATCATATTAGTGTAAGGATTGATGGTGTATAATCCGTTGAAGTGTTTATTCAAGCTTGATTGAGCTCCAGCCAAATAGCTGCTACAGCTTGATAAGAATTTTCCCATGCCTGAGTCTAACGCTGAAATAACAAGATCACACTCTTTTTTATACTTAAGACAATATCTGATTCTCTTTTATTTCGCGACCACTGAGTAAAACATTGAAATAACAACAGAGAGACAGAGAGACAGAGAGACAGAGAGAGAGAGAGAGAGAGAGAGAGAGAGAGAGAGAGAGAGAGAGAAGAGAGAGAAAGAGAAAGAGCATAAATATACTGAAAAAGTTCTAAGCATCTTTTTTGATCTTCATCATGGCCATCCAATACTTAACATATAATTTTAAAACGCCAACAATGACACCTATCTATCCAAGATCCGAGATAACAATGCGGTATTTTCCTTGGTAGTCAAAACGCCACTGCGCATGCGTGGCACAGAGCGGAAGACAGCGAAGAGAGGAACGCGCAGGCGCGGGCAGCCTACGAGAGTCTCATGACTGTGTCTCTGAGGAAGCCAACCAGCGACGCCTACGAGGAGTTTTCTCAGGAGGTCAGGGACAAGTCGGCAACCATGGACAAAAACTTCACAGCAGTGGAAGAAGAGGTAAGTGAGAGTTATGTCCCTTTTTAATGCTTTCACAGGCATGGAGCGAGAGGCTAGTGACAGTTATGTCCGCTTAGGATGCTTTTACCTGCTTTTACAGGTATGTAGCAAAAGGTCAGTGTCAGTTTTGTCCCGTAAGATGCTTTTACAGGTATGTAGCAAAAGGTCAGTGTCAGTTTTGTCCCGTAAGATGCTTTTACAGGTATGTAGCAAGAGGTCAGTGTCAGTTTTGTCCCGTAAGGTGCTTTTACAGGTATGTAGCAAGAGGTCAGTGTCAGTTTTGTCCCGTAAGGTGCTTTTACAGGTATGTAGCAAGAGGTCAGTGTCAGTTTTGTCCCGTAAGATGCTTTTACAGGTATGTAGCAAAAGGTCAGTGTCAGTTTTGTCCCGTAAGGTGCTTTTACAGGTATGCAGTAAGAGGCCAGTAACAGTCATGTCCCTTTGAGACAATTTCACAGGCATGGAGCAAGAGGCCAGTGTCAGTTATGCCCTTTAACTTTACAGGTATGGAGCAAGAAGTCAGTGTTAGTTATGTCTCTTTGATCCTTTGACAGGTATGAACAAGAGGTCAGTGTCAGTTATGTCCCTTTCAGACTCTTTCGCAGGTATGGAGCAAGAGGCCAGTGTCAGTTATGTCCCTTTAAAACAGTTTCACAGGTATGTAGCAACAGCCCAGTATCAGTTATGTCTCTTGGATGCTAATATGTCATTTTTTATGGAGGGACACTGGCTCAGAGAGAGAGAGAGAGAGTTGAGGGGTTGGATGGTAAGACGTTGTCCCGTAGTACTGAACGGTAACATCAGAATCTGAAGGTGGTCTCGTCTCTTTATATGCGCCCTTTTTCGCCGAGATGCTGGTAATATCTAAAGATAACTTGCAATATATTGGTTTAATTAAAAATGATAATTATAATCAATATAGATATCGGATATTCCATTTTCATGTTTCCTGTAACAACAATTCAAACTGGGGTTAGTTTTTCTAGGTAAACCAAAAATAGTGAAGAATTCATTAACAGAACAAATGTCCCACAGCTTTCAAGGCTTGGCATTCCACATAACTCATCCCCTAATAAAACAAATTAAAATTTCGGTAGCCAAGTCCTCTGGTTTTGACGCTCGAAATTCGATAATATTTAGACCAATTCAGATATGTTGTGCATGACAATTTTCATTTAAAAGACTATTTGTTAGAATTATTAGCAACAATATTAATACATCGTTCTTTTAGTAACAGATTGACCCAAAGTCATTGGACGTATTGTAGAGAAACTAACAGCTTGATGTGTGTGAGGTGGTAAAACGGCAAAGAGCTGGAGAACTAAACGTCGGTGAATTATCTTCACCACAGTGTGAAATAGAAGTAAAAAAAGAAGCGAATACGGGTACTGACCTACACCTCTCGAAACTCTACACTTTCTGAAGATTCTTCTTTTATTATTTTCATTTTTTGTGGAACGTCTTCGATTATTGAAATAAATAATTCGGTTAAATTAATCATTTTCCGTATGAATATAATTTTTTTTAGGTGAACAGCTTCGTTGGGGCTTTCCATGACGCCATCATCCTGTACGCCCTGGCGCTCAATGACACCATAGAGGCTGGCGGAGATATCAGTGATGGGCACAGCATCACGGCCAGGATGTGGAACAGGTCTTTCTCTGGTGGGTGTCCTGGTCTAATAGGGGAGGGAGGGAGGGAGACAGGCAGAGAGAGGAGAGGGGGGAGGAGACATCAGTGATGGGCACAGCATCACGGCCAGGATGTGGAACAGGTCTTTCTCTGGTGGGTGTCCTGGTCTAATAGGGGAGGGAGGGAGGGAGACAGGCAGAGAGAGAGGAGAGGGGGTGGAGACATCAGTGATGGGCACAGCATCACGGCCAGGATGTGGAACAGGTCTTTCTCTGGTGGGTGTCCTGGTCTAATAGGGGAGGGAGGGAGGGAGGGAGACAGAGAGAGGAGAGGGGGACAGAGACATCAGTGATGGGCAGAGCATCACGGCCAGGATGTGGAACAGGTCTTTCTCTGGTGGGTGTCCTGGTCTAATAGGGGAGGGAGGGAGAGAGACAGGGAGAGAGAGGAGAGGGGGGAGGAGACATCAGTGATGGGCACAGCATCACGGCCAGGATGTGGAACAGGTCTTTCTCTGGTGGGTGTCCTGGTCTAATAGGGGAGGGAGGGAGAGAGACAGGCATAGAGAGAGAGAGGAGAGGGGGGCATAGACATCAGTGATGGGCACAGCATCACGACCAGGATGTGGAACAGGTCTTTCTCTGGTGGGTGTCCTGGTCTAATAGGGGAGGGAGGGAGGGAGGGAGGGAGGGAGACAGGCAGAGAGAGGAGAGGGGGCGGAGACATCAGTGATGGGCACAGCATCACGGCCAGGATGTGGAACAGGTCTTTCTCTGGTGGGTGTCCTGGTCTAATAGGGGAGGGAGGGAGGGAGGGAGACAGACAGAGAGAGGAGAGGGGGGCGGAGACATCAGTGATGGGCACAGCATCACGGCCAGGATGTGGAACAGGTCTTTCTCTGGTGGGTGTCCTGGTCTAATAGGGGAGGGAGGGAGGGAGACAGGCAGAGAGAGAGGAGAGGGGGCGGAGACATCAGTGATGGGCACAGCATCACGGCCAGGATGTGGAACAGGTCTTTCTCTGGTGGGTGTCCTGGTCTAATAGGGGAGGGAGGGAGGGAGAGAGGGAGACAGGCAGAGAGAGAGGAGAGGGGGTGGAGACATCAGTGATGGGCACAGCATCACGGCCAGGATGTGGAACAGGTCTTTCTCTGGTGGGTGTCCTGGTCTAATAGGGGAGGGAGGAAGGGAGAGAGGGAGACAGGCAGAGAGAGAGGAGAGGAGGGGGGTGGGTGGGTCAGGAGACAGAGAAATATGAAAGAAGGCGGTGAAGGGAGGAAGAGAGAAAAGTAGGAGGGAAGCAAAGCAGAAGAGACAATGAGATAAAGGAGTGTGTGTTTGTGTGGTGGAAGTCAGGTAGACAGAGATATGATATATAATTATACGTAAGGCGGAGAAACAGAGATAAGTGAAGGTGGACGGATAAAGAGTCAGAAAAAGAGAAAGGTGGAGACAGTTGGTGCAGAACAGAAATCAAAAAAGCACCTGAAGGAGTGGGGCAGACTGGAGAGGGAGAGATAGATAGATAGTGGGAGGGAGAAAGAAGAAAATGACGATAAAAGAGAGGTAAAAGAAGAAGAAAAAAAAAGATCTCGAAAGAGATAACTGGTGCATAAGGAAGGAAAATAAAGAGTGCAAGGCAACAGAGAGAGGAGAAAGAAAAGAAGACGCTAAAGGATTTTAATAAAATTTCTGTTATCTTAAATAGAGGGACTGCGATGAAAGACATGGAAGCAAAGAAATATTGAACATTTTATGACAAAAAGAGGCGGAGAAATACAGATAACGTTGACATGCCAGACTCAGGAGACAAATGTTCAAAGCATAAATCAATACTGTAAAGAGAGATTAAAAGATAAGCACCTTGTGAGCGAAGATGCACAATGCTGAAATACCTCTTTAGTTTTGTTTACTGATTGTTCAGAACACGATAACCTTAGAAAGAATGATATTGCACTAACGATAAAAGATACGAAGAATGATAAGTTTCACGCAGATTAAGGTATGTTTACACCATGCAATTTGTAGCTAGCAAAACCTTTGCGCAAGATACTGCTCCGACATCATAAGCAGCAATTTGTGGAAGACAGCAAAGATTTCAATTTATACCGCTTCCCACAAATCAGAAGCAACGGGTCAGATCATTTCATGGAATGATGCTGCAAGTAGCAAGTCAACATATCCTTAGGTGGGAATCTCGCGTACAGATAATGATATTGATCTGAGTTTCTTACTCTTGAGCAGAGTATCTTTCAAGTATATTAGAATTTCATGGAGTTTCCCGTTGAGAGAGAATGTAGGAAATAAAGTGATCACTGGTAAAACACATTGACACATAGATGGATAATTATATTAGCACAATTCCAGGAAGAAAGTGAAGAGGTCTGTAGAAGAAGAAAGTATTGCACGATGAGAAGAGGAATAAGAAAGAGAGAAAAAGAGGAGAGATAGGGATAGATAGATTGATAAATTGAGAGAGAGAGAGAGAGAGAGAGAGAGAGAGAGGGATAGAGAGAGAGGAAGAGAGCAACATGCAAGAGAAAAATCAGATCATGTACCTGTTTCTATTGTGATTTCACCTGCAATCTGTGCAAGGCACGAAGATCAGTCATTCATTTGTTTCTAAAGTTATCTTGACCTCTGCTTCTACCTGTTACAGGTATCAAAGCTTACCTAGATATATGCAACCCTAAATGAGTTCAGCATCGCCCTGCTCCAGGCATAAAACCTTACTAAGATATGTATTCTGGAATAAGTTCTGCTTCAGTCAACTGCAGGCATCGATACTGACTCAACCAGTCATTGTGTAACGCGCTGTGGATCCCTCTGTTCCAGGCATCACTGGTACCGTGAGTATCGACAGGAATGGCGACAGGAACGTCGACTACTCCCTCCTCGACCTGAACACTGACACAGAGACTTTCGAGGTGAGGAACCCGCCTACACAGCATTTAGAGGCTTGGGCTGTAGGCTGCGCTAGGTAGAGGAACTGAACAATATTTTATTTTATTGATATGTTCAAGGATATCTGTTGGCGCTATCCGTCGTGAATGTTTATGTCAGCCCTTTCAGCTACAAAAATCAACAACAAAACACCAAACACGCACAAAACAAGAACTTGAAAGAAAACTGGCTTAGCGATCTTTCTGTGCCAGGGTCAAGAAATGCTATCTCAGAGGAGCAGCAAGTGTCCCATTCTGTTGACGATTAACTACATCTAGATCTAGTCCGTGCCCATCCTTAAATGTACTGAGAAACTGTTGTCCCGTTAGGTCCATTTAAATCCTCAAGTCACTCTGGATAATTATATCTACATCTAGTTTCCATCCTTGTTTCAGGGTTTGATAGGACTTCTTTGTTGTCCGTTGTTTCCATCGAGGTCAATAAAAGAAATCAGAGAGTTTCTCCACCACAGTTTACTCTCAATCTTGTCATTGTCATTACATGCAGAATATGTTATATGCGCATAACCCAGTTGATTCCCCTACATGCCCCACATCGAGGGATTCTTGGTATTGTGTTATCTTCAGCTTTCGTGACTGAGATTCATTAACTGTTAGTGGTCATAAATGGCTATTCTGTTGGAGCGATAATTATAGAAACGAGCCCTCAGCACCAAAGATTTATGCCGACTTTATGTTTAAACAATGCGCGTGCGGCAGGCATTCGTCAGCTTTAGAGCATGACTCAGTACCATCATCCTATGGCTGAGGTATGAAATTATAAGAGGATAGTCAAACCTGCTCTTCAGTACAGTTTCGTGACCTCCCAAATCAATACGCTATAATGTGATAGTTATTTTTATATTTGCACAGCAAATAATTGTATTGCTTGTACATTTGTAACACAAGCTTTTTTTCTGGCTATAGTGATAACTAGCAATACTCACGTAATTTTGATCATTAAAATAAACGGGAAGAGAATCAAAATTTTACACATCAACCTCTTTTACAGGTGGTTGCTGACTATTTTGGTAACAACAAGCAGTACACAGCTTACCGTGACCGCAAGATACGGTGGGCGGCTGGGAGAGCTGGCCCGCCCCCCGACACACCTGTCTGTGGCTTTGATAACAGCAAGTGTCCGCCCAAAGGTTAGTGGCCCGCCCCCCGATACACCTGTCTGTGGCTTTGATAACAGCAAGTGTCCGCCCAAAGGTTAGTGGCCCGCCCCCCGACACACCTGTCTGTGGCTTTAATAACAGCAAATGTCCGCCCAAAGGTTAGCGGCCCGCCCCCCAACACACCTGTCTGTAGCTTTGATAACAGCAAGTGTCCGCCTAAAGGTTAGTGGCCCGCCCCCTTCCCCCCCCCCCCCCGACACACCTGTCTGTGGCTTTGATAACAGCAAGTGTCCGCCCAAAGGTTAGTGGCCCGCCCCCCGACACACCTGTCTGTGGCTTTAATAACAGCAAATGTCCGCCCAAAGGTTAGCGGCCCGCCCCCCGACACACCTGTCTGTGGCTTTGATAACAGCAAGTGTCCGCTCAAAGGTTAGTGGCCCGCCCCCTCCACCCCCCCCCCGACACACCTGTCTGTGGCTTTGATAAAAGCAAGTGTCCGCCCAAAGGTTAGTGCCCCCCCCCACCCCCGACACACCTGTCTGTGGCTTTGATAACAGCAAGTGTCCGCTCAAAGGTTAGTGCCCCCCACCCCCGACACACCTGTCTGTGACTTTGATAACAGCAAGTGTCCGCCCAAAGGTTAAGTGGCCCGCACCCCGACACACCTGTCTGTGGCTTTGATAACAGCAAGTGTTCGCCCAAAAGGTTAGTGGCCCGGCACCCGACACACCCGTCTGTGGCTTTGATAACAGCAAGTGTCCGCCAAAGGTTAGTGCCCCCCCCCCCCCTCGACACACCTGTTTGTGGCTTTGATAACAGCAAGTTTCCGCCCAAAGGTTTGGGGCCCGTCCACCCCCCCCCCCCCCCCCGACACACCATTCTGTGGCTTTGATAACAGCAAGTGTCCGCCCAAAGGTTAGTGGTCCGTCCCCCGACACACCTGTCTGTGGCTTTGATAACAGCTAGTGTCCGCCCAAAGGTTAGTGCCCCCACGACTCACCTGTCTGTGGCTTTGATAACAGCAAGTTTCCGCCCAATGGTTTGTGGCCCGTCCACCACTCCCCGACACACCTGTCTGTGGCTTTGATAACAGCAAGTGTCCGCCCAAAGGTTAGTGGTCCGTCCCCCGACACACCATTCTGTGGCTTTGATAACAGCTAGTGTCCGCCCAAAGGTTAGTGGCCCGCCCCCCCGACACACCTGTCTGTGGCTTTGATAACAGCAAGTGTCCGCCCAAAGGTTAGTGGCCCGCCTCCCGACACACCTGTCTGTGGCTTTGATAACAGCAAGTGTCCGCCCAAAGGTTAGTGGCCCGCCCCCCGACACACCTGTCTATGGCTTTGAAAACAGCAAGTGTCTACCCAAAGGTTAGTGGCCCGCCCCCCCCCCCCCCTCGACACACCTGTTTGTGGCTTTGATAACAGCAAGTTTCCGCCCAAAGGTTTGTGGCCCGTCCCCCCCCCCCGACACACCATTCTGTGGCTTTGATAACAGCAAGTGTCCGCCCAAAGGTTAGTGGTCCGCCCCCCCCCCCCCCGACACACCTGTGTGTGGCTTTGATAACAGCAAGTTTCCGCCCAAAGGTTAGTGGCCCGCCCCCCGACACACCTGTCTGTGGCTTTGATAACAGCAAGTGTCCGCCCAAAGGTTAGTGGCCCGCCCCCGACACACCTGTCTGTGGCTTTGAAAACAGCAAGTGTCCGCCCAGGTTAGTGGCCCGCCCCCCCCCCCGACACACCTGTCTGTGGCTTTGATAACAGCAAGTTTCCGCCCAAAGGTTTGTGGCCCGTCCCCCACCATTCTGGCTTTGATAACAGCAAGTGTCCATGTTAGTGGTCCGTCCCCCAACACACCATTCTGTGGCTTTGATAACAGCTAGTGTCCGCCCAAAGGTTAGTGGCCCGCCCCCCGACACACCTGTCTGTGGCTTTGATGACAGCAAGTGTCCGCCAAAGGTTAGTGGCCCGCCCCCGACACACTTGTCTGTGGCTTTGGTAACAGCAAGTGTCCGCCCAAAGGTTAGTGGCGGGCCCAGCTATCTGAATGGGACACCTAGTTTATTTTTTTTTTAATGTATTCATTAGTATATTGAACTATTGATTGAGTAATAGCTTAAATGCTTGTGTCCGCCCAAAGGTTAGTGGCCCGCCCCCGCCCCCCTCGACACACCTGTCTGTGGCTTTGATAACAGCAAGTGTCCGCCCAAAGGTTAGTGGCCCGCCCCCCCCCCCCCCCCGACACACCTGTCTATGGCTTTGATAACAGTGTCCGCCCAAGGTTAGTGGCCCGCCCCCCCCCCCCCCGACACACCTGTCTGTGGCTTTGATAACAGCAAGTGTCCGCCCAAAGGTTAGTGCCCCCCCCCCCCCGACACACCTGTCTGTGGCTTTGATAACAGCAAGTGTCCGCTCAAAGGTTAGTGCCCCCCCACCCCCGACACACCATTCTGTGGCTTTGATAACAGCTAGTGTCCGCCCAAAGGTTAGTGGCCCGCACCCCGACACACCTGTCTGTGGCTTTGATAACAGCAAGTGTCCGCCCAAAGGTTAGTGGCCCGCCTCCCGACACACCTGTCTGTGGCTTTGATAACAGCAAGTGTCCGCCAAAGGTTAGTGGCAGGTCCAGCCACCCCTCGAATGGGACACCTGTTTATGGCTTTGATAACAGCAAGTATCCGCCCAAAGGTTTGTGGCCCGTCCCCCCCCCCCGACTCTAGTTTCTGTGGCTTTGATTACAGCAAGTGTCCGCCCAAAGGTTAGTGGTCCGTCCCCCGACACACCATTCTGTGGCTTTGATAACAGCTAGTGTCCGCCCAAAGGTTTAGTGGCCCGTCCCCCGACACACCTGTCTGTGGCTTTGATAACAGCAAGTGTCCGCCCAAAGGTTAGTGCCCCCCCCACGACTCACCTGTCTGTGGCTTTGATAACAGCAAGTTTCCGCCCAAAGGTTAGTGGCCCCGTCCACCACTCCCCGACACACCATTCTGTGGCTTTGATAACAGCTAGTGTCCGCCCAAAGGTTAGTGGTCCGTCCCCCGACACACCTGTCTGTGGCTTTGATAACAGCTAGTGTCCGCCCAAAGGTTAGTGGTCCGTCCCCCGACACACCTGTCTCGTGGCTTTGATAACAGCAAGTGTCCGCCCAAAGGTTAGTGGCCCGCCCCACGACACACCTGTCTGTGGCTTTGATAACAGCAAGTGTCCGCCCAAAGGTTAGTGGCCCGCCCCCCCCTCGACACACCTGTCTGTGGCTTTGTTAACAGCAAGTGTCCGCCCAAAGGTTAGTGGCCCGCCCCCCCCCCCCCCCGACACACCTGTCTATGGCTTTGATAACAGCAAGTGTCGCCCAAAGGTTAGTGGCCCGCCCCCCTCCCCCCCCCCCGACACACCTGTCTGTGGCTTTGATAACAGCAAGTGTCAGCCCAAGGTTAAGTGCCCCCCCCCCTCGACACACCTGTCTGTGGCTTTGATAACAGCTAGTTTCCGCCCAAAGGTTAGTGGTCCGCCCCCCCCCCCCCCCCGACACACCTGTCTGTGGCTTTGATAACAGCAAGTGTCCGCCCAAAGGTTAGTGGCCCGTCCCCCGACACACCATTCTGTGGCTTTGATAACAGCAAGTGTCCGCCCAAAGGTTAGTGGCCCGCCCCCGACACACCTGTCTGTGGCTTTGATAGCAGCAAGTGTCCGCCCAAAGGTTTGTGGCCCGTTCCCCCCCCCCCCCCCCCCCCCGACACACCATTCTGTGGCTTTGATAACAGCTAGTGTCTGCCCAAAGGTTTGTGGCCCGTCCCCCACCATTCTGTGGCTTTGATAACAGCAAGTGTCCGCCCAAAGGTTAGTGGTCCGTCCCCCGACACACCTGTCTGTGGCTTTGATAACAGCTAGTGTCCGCCCAAAGGTTAGTGGCCCGCCCCACGACACACCTGCCTGTGGCTTTGATAACAGCAAGTGTCCGCCCAAAGGTTAGTGGCCCGCCCCCCCGACACACCTGTCTGTGGCTTTGATAACAGCTAGTGTCCGCCCAAAGGTTAGTGGCCCGCCCCCCCGTCACACCATTCTGTGGCTTTGATAGCAGCTAGTGTCCGCCCAAAGGTTAGTGGCCCGCCCCACGACACACCTGTCTGTGGCTTTGATAACAGCAAGTGTCCGCCCAAAGGTTAGCGGCGGGCCCAGCTATCTGAATGGGACACCTAGTTAATTTTTTTTAATGTATTCATTAGTATATTGAACTATTGATTGAGTAATAGCTTAAATGCTTGTTCGATTGATTGATTTGTTTGTTGATTTGGAATCTTAATAGATAGAATAATTGATTGATGGAATGGATAAATCTGATAAAAAATCACATGATGCTGTCTTGTTGAGGATTTAAATCAAGCAGATATCAGTCAATACAAAAATGGATACCATGTGCCCAATGGAAGGTCGAATGATATCCACTTAGTCATTGCCAAGAATCAAATCCAATCAGATGCATTGACTTGCACGATCTTGTGATTGAAAAAAAATTAAAGGAGATAGAGGCTGCAAGGCCTGTGCGTATGAGTATGTGTTTATTAAGAAATAGAAAAAAAACCCAGATAATTAAAAGAATGTTACGCCAGAACATGTTGTAATGTTATAGCGTTTCTGTAAAATGGTTGTAAGGATTTCAGGACAAAACAACATAATTTTCTCTGACCTAGTGAAAACAATAGCATTTTTTAGCATAAAACACTTTTGTTATTTCATGACAATAATTATCTTGGATTTTTATTCAGAAAAGAAATTTTCGCTCTGAGAAAATAAAAGGACAAATATTTCTCAACTAATATTTTTAATGTATTGATAAAAGACACTTGAGAAACACTTCTGTTTTATTAATTTCCTCCCTTGTCTTCCCTAAAGAACCGTTTCCAGAGTACGTGATCGTCATCATTGTGCTTGGCTCTAGCCTGGTGATTGTCCTCATCGTCACCTTCTTTGTCTACAGGTATGGATGGAAACGCACCTTTAGTCTCTCATCAGCTCTCCGACATCTAAAGTTCTATTATTTAACGTCCTCTAAGTCTCACTCAGAGTAGTATACGGGGATTGTTTCAGTTTTCGCTGTTACTGTACACTTTCGGGATCAATAACTTACCCGTATGGTACACGGTTATACTCTTAAGGGTTATAGCGCATTTTGTTTCCAGGTAACTGAAGAAGAAAATAGTTCTCTTTGTGTTTGAAAATAAGTGTTTTAATTGAATAAACTAAATGGTAAAAAATGATTTTAATGGCAAGTTGACTCAGGTAGATAGCGATAAAGATCGAGAATGATTGTATCTCCTTGAGAAAGAAGTGATTTCATTGGTTTTATGCGATTACCTTCAGAGCCGCATTGCTTCAGTAGGAATAATCATTAATTACTAAGTAAAATTTTCAAAACGCTCAGTAGATAACTACAACTGTCAAATGGTCGATAGCTGTATTATTAAATTAGAATAAGCTTCTGATTACAGTTCGACTGCAATAGTAAAGGAGTCGCATAAAAGATAGGTAGCTCTTACTAGCCTAAGATATCTGGAACAAATGTAACCCTCACTGGTTGATAAGGCAGTGAGTCGAAACTGCCTTTACCGCCTGAGTCAGCCAACTGAAGATGCGACGGTAAGAGGAGAATACTTCTAGCCATTTAAAAAGACGCACCAAAATACATGGAGCATCTGAACTGTAAACTCCATACCTAACTTCTATTACAGGTGTCCATACAAACTCGTGAAACTGTATAACTGTGATAAGATAATTGTTTCCCTTGGTTTTATGAACTTTCTTTTCACTTTTTTAAATAAGCCGAATTTTGGTTGTTGTTGTTGTTTTTGTTTTTGTTTTTTTGTTTTGTATTTTTTTTGTCTAAAAGAGCGTATTTATACTTTAAATGAATAAACCAACTTGTTTTGTAATTGCTTTCATTATTACCATTTCTTACATGGAATGATACCAAAAGATGATTATAAAGCAGGCTTGGAAAAAGTTCATTCTTCGTTAGTCAGGATCAACATAATTAGGTGTGATGCTTGAAGGAAAGCGCGGCATTTGACTTTCTTTATAGGATCTTAAGGGGAAATAAAATGCAATCAACAATAATAGCCGGTACGCAGATGAAAAAAAAGGATGTAGGTTTCTATTTAAACGATACACGAATTTTTACGTATTTTTGGGAGCCAATAAAAATATATCATTTCACAAACATGTAACAATTTTTGACGGTTGTCTTTCTGTTAAAAAGTAAAGAAAATGTCTGTTACCAATGTTGAGGTTTAGGTGTTAAAAAATTTGAATATGTATGTTCATGAAAATGTAAGCTGTATTTGTTTCATCTGATAAAGATACAAGCCCTCCCTGGATAAAGAGGATGGTTCGGAAAAATGCGTTGAAGTAGAAGAAGATGAAGTAAATGTGTACGTGGCGTGAAAAAGTGAAACGTGCTCTCTGTTTTGGACGACATATAAGTTTTAAAACGATCCATGTGAGGGGTCGGCTGACCTGCCCATCAAAATTAGTCTGCTTTCCACGGTCTCATTTATCTTTTAATACCACTTCCTGTTTCTGTTTCCAGACACTTCCGGTTAGAGGCTGAGCTGGCGGAAATGAATTGGAGGGTACGCTGGGACGATATAATGTTTGGTGGTCCGACGCGCAACGGAAAAAAGATGGACAAACAGAACCCTCATGTTAGTGGTTTGAGGGGGATTGACAGACAGAGCATGCCGGGGAAAAGAGAGAGAGAGAGAGAGAGAGAGAGAGAGAGAGAGAGAGAGAGAGAGAGAGAGAGAGAGAGAGAGAAACACGGACATACATACAGACAGACAGAGAGATAGAGAGACAGACAGACAGACAGACAGTCAGAGAGATAGAGACAGAGACACACAGAGAGAGAGAGAGAGAGAGAGAGAGAGAGAGAAAGGGGGGGGGGGAGGGAGGAAGCACAATAAGAGATAGCGCAGTATTGGAAGATACGTCATCATATTATATATAAATGGAGCCAGAGACGGTCATAATTTGGTATAGGAGAAGAACGAGATGGCACCAGGAGAAGTGGAAGATATTTACGTGCAGGGATTCAAAAAAATATATGAATGGAAAGAAAGAAAATAGATTAGGTAGATCTATAGTTTATGATGATAAATTGTTATATGCAAACAATAGCCCATCATGCCCATCAAATAGAGTTATGCAAAAGTGTTGGTGAACTGGTAAAATTTATGAAATACGAAAAAAGAGTCTCTCTAAATTTTTGTTTCATTGGTATTTTTTAGATTTCTTATATTTATCTTTCATATCTCTACCGTCGAACTATCTATCTATCGATCGATCGATCTCTCTATCTATCTTGTTCCATTTCCCTATGGCGTGACCTGTGTAGCGAAACTCCTACCACAGCGACTGCTCTGCTGACACGATAGCCGTCCACCTGAATGACGTGGGCAACAGGCAACTCTTCACCAAGACAGGCTACTACAAGGTGAGTCCGAGTTTCACGTGTTTGATTTATTATTGATTTATTGTTTGGTTGATTGACGAGTTGTTTGGTTGCTGCAACCCTGAGCATAAGCAGCAGCAATAGAAGGAGTAGTACTTGCAATATCAGCAACAGCAGCAACATTAATAATAATAAAAGTAGTAATAGTAGTAGTGGTAGTGGTAGTGGTAGTGGTAGTAGTAGTAGTAGTAGTAGTAGTAGTAGTAGTAGTAGTAGTAGTAGTAGTAGTAGTAGTAGTGGTTGCAGTAGTAGCGGTAACAGTAGTAGCTGTAGCAGTAATAGAAGTAGAAGGAGGAGGAATCGCGGTCATATAGTAGTAGTAGTAGTAGGAGGAGGAGGAGGAGGAGGAGGAGGAGGAGGAGGAGGAGTAGTAGTAGTAGTAGTAGTAGTAGTAGTAGTAGTAGTAGTAGTAGTAGTAGTAGTAGTAGTAGTAGTAGTAGTAGTAGTAGTAGTAGTAGTAGTAGTAGTAGTAGTAGTAGTAGTAGTAGTAGTAGTAGTAGTAGTAGTAGTAGTAGTGGTTCGAGGAGCAGGAGGAGAAGACATGAGACCCTACAAAAGATTATTTTGCTCCCTTTTTCACAATAAAAAGAGTTCTGAAGAAAAACGAAAGAAACCTTTGATTCAAAGAGAAAAACAAACTCGATTCCATAAAGGTAAAAATCATAGTTATTATATGACACGGTAAGCAGTTTGTAGTTCGTTTTTGTGGCAGAAGAGATATCAGGCATATATTGGCGATTTACGTTTTTTGCTAAAATCATAAACCTTACGTCCGGTCATGGATTTATAGGAAATTAGCTAATCGCATTGCATTTTACTCAGGCATTGGATTGGGCCTAACATGGAGCATAATTGAGTCGTCACCGCTGCTTCTAAGCAATTTAAGTAGATTAGAGACCGACTCTTGTGATCAATAACAGTATGGAGTGATGTTTGATTATAATACATACGTCATTACATGAATGTTATAATACACACTGGCCAATTTTGCTGTTGAGCTACAGTGCAGTAAGACCGCCTAGAGCCAGTCATGATTTACCGTATTAATTGGAAGGTGCATTTTGAACTTTCCTTGCTTTTCGTTGGGTTCTTTCCTTCGTGTTGTTGCTTTTAATTACTCTTATTATTAATATTATTATTTTTATTATTGTCATTATTATCATAATCTTTTTTATTATTTCATTAGTATTACTACTATTATTATCATTATTATTAGTATTATTAGTATTATTATTATTATTATTATTATTATTATTATTATTATTATTTTTATTATTATTATTATTATTATTATTATTATTATTATTATTATTATTATCATCATCATCATCATCATCATCACCATCATCACCATTATTACTATTATTGCTATTGATCTTTTTGTTGATTAGCTTCTTTCCATGGCAGTGATAACTTTCAGTCTAGAAGGAATGATGTTTTTGTCACAGTTCCCTATATCTTGCTGGTAAGTTTTCAACCCCTAACAACACCAATACCCGATGTTTGACCTCTGTGTGTCCTCCACAGGGCGCCATATTAGCTATCAAGCCCATCACTCGGACCCACATCTCTATCACCAAGCCACTCCTTGTGGAGATCAAGAAGGTAAGAGACTTCCCCTCTTCTCACATTCCCTTATCTTCTGTATTTTCCTTGTAGAGGAACGAGAATGTACAATGTATAGAAGGTTAGCCGAAGTATTATATATTCTTGGTTCGGTCGCCTGTTTTTCTTCTACATTTTATTCAACCCATCTTACCATTTATCCTCTGTTGTATTCTTCTAAATATAACTGTAGAGGATCTGAATATGTAAAAGGAAAAAGAAGCTTTGAAAGATCGGTAATGTCTGACCTCCTTAATGATTATCGTTGCAATCTTGTGAAATCTGCTTTACAAGTGGCGTTTACAGAGATCTTATATAAATCATGTAACATACTGTCTACAGAACTTTACCAGATATAATGGTGTTTGAGCGCCACGGAAAGACCAGAAACCAACGTGGCACATATGGGAAATTATTATTGTATTTGGATCTCTTTACACGTGTAGTGTGACTTTGGTAAACAATAGAACTGACCGCATGAGAAGATCAGATGTGTGTGGGCTGACCACTGCCCGCTTTTGATGCTGTACAAAAACAGATCATTCTCATATAACGATGAAGGTGGAAAGTTTCCCAATAATTATACGATCACCTACATTCTCTACTAGCACAAATTTCCTTGAGAATCTTACACTTGTGACAAGAAATATGTATATAAAATTTTTTATGCTTGATGGCTTATACACCTAAAAAAAGAAAAGCAGAGATGAAAAGAATGCGGTAGAGAGAGAGAGAGAGAGAGAGAGAGAGAGAGAGAGAGAGAGAGAGAGAGAGAGAGAGAGAGAGAGAGAGAGAGAGAGAGAGAGAGAGAGAGAGAGAGAGAGAGAGAGAGAGAGAGCGAGATTGAGAGAGATAGCAGAATTGAGACATAAAGAAAGAGATAATAGGTAGAAAAAGCGAAACGAGTGAACAGTTCAGACTTTATAACCTTGCCAGATAAGCTATGTAAAGTTTGATTAAAAAAAATAATGTTAGGCTATAAAATTATGTGTTTATTGCGTCCAAAATCTCTCTATTTCTCTCCTCTCTGTGTCTCCCTTTGTCTGTCTGTCTCTGTCTCTGTCTCTGTCTCTGTCTGTCTGTCTGTCTGTGTGTGTCTCTCTCTCTGTGTGTCTCTCTCTCTGTCTCTCTTTTCATGATCGTATAATTTATTCCTCTCACCACAATCATATTCTGTCTTTATTCAATTATTGAGAAAAGTCAGTTAATTTTCTAAAATCCTAAACGATTTTAGATCCCTGCAGACGATCATTATTATGCCAGAGCCAATTACTGGTAAGAATTCCCCGCAGGCTATGCACTTCTTGATATGTTTCCAGGAATTTATAGCCATTTAATTAGTCTTAACGAGGAACTTTAAAAAGTCAAGCAAAGAAGAGAATGAGATTATATCCCATGTTGTTCACATCTTTCTCTATTATTTACTACCCTAGATGAAAGATTTACAAAACGATCATCTGGTTCGATTCCATGGCGTGTGTATCGATATTCCGAACCAATGTATCCTCACCGAATACTGCCCTAAGGGAAGTCTACAGGTAACCTATTTTCGTCTTCGGGAAATCCGAGACTAGAGAGTATCTTTCCTTGATGGATGGGTTAATGGTCAATTTAAGAATTGAGTTTTGTTGGCTGAGGGAATAAATCACTAATTAGTCGATGAATAGTTGACTCATTAATTAGTTGATTTTTTGGATGATAACGAATGAAACGATGATTCATTAAGGCTTGAAAACGTTGATGGAATAAAAAGATATTTTTTTAGGATTAGAGTCAATAACCGATGAAAAAACGATTATGTCGTGACTGCTACGTAATAAAATTAAAGTCATTAAATCGCTTACATTTTTATTACTATCTACGTATTTAGTTTATAACAAATCCTACGATATGTTATGAATCGAGTATGGTCTTTTCACTCGTGTATTTCCCATTTTCAGGATGTGTTGGAAAATGACCAGATCAAACTAGACTGGATGTTTCGATATTCTATAATGCAGGATATTGTGCGGGTAAGTCGTATCGATGTTGTTTCGATAATATTTATATGTGGTTGTGAATTAAATGCAGTGAATATTTGATATTCAAATAATCTTTAAAGTGTCTGCAAGCTGAATGTGTAGATAACTGTGTCCTGTAATACTTTTCTTATTATTTCAAATTTCACTTATGTATTTCATTTATGTTATCATTCTGTTATTCTACTGATATATCATTCTTTTTCGTAATAGTACTATATCAACTTAGCGTAGTATAAATGCTTATTATTTTTCCCTACAAGAATTAGATTTTTGATTTACCGAATTATTTACGTGTAACTTCGTGCTCATAAAAGATAATCAATAATCCATTTAACTGCTTCAGGTTTGGGGTGTAGAAAAACTCACTTGATTTTAACTACAAACATTTCCTAATTCATTCAATTGTATACACATTTGCGACAAGGCGTGAAATAATACATGTTACTGTTTACTTCTGCTATTATTACCGTCATTAATTTCTAAACGGGTTTTGATGGCGTCATTCCTGCTACTGTTCCCATTTTTGCTGCTTACATTGTATTTTTTGTATTTTTTTCACAAATAAGAGTCTGGGACAGACTTAGGCAACAAGAAAAAAATTAAAACTGGTACTTTTGATTTCTCTTTGTCTATCTGTCTGTCCATCTGTCTGACTGTTTGTCTCTCTCTCTCTCTCTCTCTCTCTCTCTCTCTCTCTCTCTCTCTCTCTCTCTCTCTCTCTCACACACACACACACACACACACACACATTTTTGGGTTGATTTTTAACCTTCTCTGTTCATTACCACAAGAACTTAATTTTTTTTCATATCACGTCTGTTTCGTGACAGCTGATGTCTACTGACAGTCCTGAATTGTTCCTTTTCTCTTCCTCTGCCCTCCTCTTTATCTCCAGGGCATGACCTACCTCCATAGCACTGACATCAAGAGTCATGGTCATCTCAAGTCCAGCAACTGTGTAGTGGACAGTCGGTTTGTGGTCAAAATCACAGACTTCGGCCTGCACTACTTCAAAGAGAAGGAGGAGGAGTTGGAGGAGGACACGTACGCCATAGAGAGAAGTGAGTTGATCTTAACTCTGCTTTGGTTTGTTTTCCTAAATATCAAATCTTCATGAGTTCACTTTTCCTTCTCTCTATATCTACATATACCTCTCTCTCTCTCCCTCCCCCCTGTCTCTCTCTCTCTCTGTCTCTGTCTCTGTCTCTCTCTCTCTCTCTCTCTCTCTCTCTTTTTTTTTCTCTCTCTCTCTTTCTCTCTCCCCCCCTCCCTCCCTCCCTTCCTCCTCTCATAATCTCTTATTTATTCATCATAAGCATTTCTCAAAAGAACAAACGAAAGTGTCTTAAAAGGGGCAGGCACAGAATTAAAACTGCTCGATAGAATCAGGATACAACAAGCAAAATTTGATGGTCATTTCATGTGCAGACATAGCTTGGAACACATCCTTACAACTGGAGAGATAAACGATAGACAGAGGGAAAAAAGGTCTGGAACGGGCTAGGAAGCTGGACTCGTGGAGCAAAGGGATCCACCTGATTGTGAAATGTGAGGACAGAAAGACAAGGAGGAACATGGTCACTAACGCCAACAGGCACATCACCTCATGGTCAAGTATTTCTCACTCTCCAATGCTCATCATCTTCGTCTATTCTTGACCGCACCATGTCCGTCCTGGCATCATGTTACACCATCCTCACATCCACTCTTCTAGGTAAACTGTGGATGGCTCCAGAGCTCCTCAGAATGACCAACCCTTCCTGCTGTGGCACTCAGAAGGGAGATGTCTATAGCTTCGCCGTCATCTGCCAGGAAATTGTCTACAGAAACGGCGCGTTTTACCTGCAGAATCTAGACCTCTCACCTAAAGGTAAGTTCAGAATCTAGACCTCTCACCTAAAGGTAAGTTCAGAATCTAGACCTCTCACCTAAAGGTAAGTTCAGAATCTAGACCTCTCACCTAAAGGTAAGTAAAGAATCTAGACCTCTCACCTAAAGGTAAGTAAAGAATCTAGACCTCTCACCTAAAGGTAAGTTCAGAATCTAGACTTCTCACCTAAAGGTAAAGTATATAGACCTTTCACCTAAAGGTAAGTCAAGTATATAAACCTCTCACCTAAAGGTATGTAAAAAATGTAGACTTCTCACATAAAGGTAAGTAAAAAATCTAGACCTCTCACCTAAAGGTAAGAATTGACACCATGCCTTCGTCTCCTCGTTGATATCATGTGTATGTGTCAAAGCTGTGGCCTCCCTCATTCCCTTGATTTGCTACCACCCCAGAAATCACGGACAAGCTGAAGAAGGGGTCACGGCCGCTGTTCAGACCCACCCTAGAGGAGTTTGACTGTCCGAACGATGAGCTCGCCAGGGTCATCCGCCGCTGCTGGGCCGAGGAGCCATCAGAGAGACCGGACTTCCAGGCTCTCAGGACAATGATCAAGAAACTGAACAAGTCAGTGATGCTTGGGGAGGGGTTGTGGCAGGCTGAGAGTTAGGGCGAGTGAGAGAGAGAGGGTGAGATAAGGAGAGAGAGAAAGAAGACGGAGAGCTTGAGAGTGAAGAGGTAGAGAAGTAGAAAGTATGCAGGATGGGACATGTGTGGAATGAAAGAGAGGGAAGAGAATGGTTACATTAATAATAATAATAATAATAATAATAATAATAATAATAATAATAAGAAGAAGAAGAAGAAGAAGAAGAAGAAGAAGAAGAAGAAGAAGAAGAAGAAGAAGAAGAAGAAGAAGAAGAAGAAGAAGAAGAAGAAGAAGAAGAAGAAGAAGGAGAAGAAGAAAATGAAAAAGAAGAAGAAGAAGAAGAAGGAGAAGAAGAAGAAGGAGAAGGAGAAGGAGAAGAAGAAGAAGAAGAAGAAGAAGAAGAAGAAGAAGAAGAAGAAGAAGAAGAAGAAGAAGAAGAAGAAGAAGAAGAAGAAGAAGAAGAAGAAGAAGAACAAGAAGAAGAAGAAGAAGAAGAAGAAGAAGAAGAAGAAGAAGAAGAAGAAGAAGAAGAAGAAGAAGAAGAAGATGAAGAAGAAAATTAATAATAATTAAGTTTTGAATAACAAGGATAATCATATACTGAATAACCACAAAACGCTTATGGTACATGACCATGCTCTAATTTCTGTCCATATCTCAACTGTCCCTCCTTGACTTTGACTTCTCTCCCCTCTGCTTCTCCCAGAGACGGCGACAAGGGGGACATTCTGGACAACCTGCTCACCCGCATGGAGCAGTACGCTAACAACCTGGAGGCTCTGGTCGAGGAGAGGACGGCAGACTATCTACAGGAGAAGAAGAAAGCTGAGGAGCTGCTCTACAACATGCTGCCCAAGTAAGAAGATGGGGGAGGGGGGAGGATATAGAGGTAGCGAACGAGAGAGAGAGAGAGAGAGAGGTAGCGAGAGAGGGAAAGGGAGAGGTGGTTGGGTGGGTCAAATCAAGTGCAGAGACAAAACGAGGCAGACTTTTGTGATTTTCTGTTCTCCGTTTTCACCTCTCTCTCTCTCTCTCTCTCTCTCTCTCTCTCTCTCTCTCTCTCTCTCTCTCTCTCTCTCTCTCTCTCTCTCTCTCTCTCTCTCTCTCTCTCTCTCTCTCTCTCTCTCTCTCCCTCTCTCTTTCTTTCTCTTTTTCTCTCCCTCTCTTTATTTCTTTCCCTCTCTCTCTGCCTAAATATCTATCGTAATTTTTGTAAATCAAATTTTATTATCTCGTTTTTCATCTTTTCAGTTATCTGTATTTATCTTTAATTTCTTTTCCATCATATCTTTCCTATATCTCTTTCTCATAACGTCTCACTTTCCCCCCCCCCCCCCTCTCTCTCTCTCTCTCTCTCTCTCTCTCTCTCTCTCTCTCTCTCTCTCTCTCTCTCTCTCTCTCTCTCTCTCTCTCTCTCTCTCTTCTTATCAAAAGCTCTTCATCTTTCCGTCAGCCTATTTTGCTCTTATTTTATCTCTATCTCTTTTTTATGCCTCTGTACATTCCTCTCTGATTCGCATAGCTTTTTTTCCAGTCTGCCGATTTTTAACTTTTTTTTTAATTTTCTCTCTCTAAATATTCTATCTTTTGCCTTGACTACCCTGCTGTTTGATAAGTATAAGCTGAAATCAAAGATATTACTAACGCTATTTTATCTGAACTTCTTATGAGAATAACTTACCAATGAGTCAATCGACAAATAAATCAACCATGCATTCCGTTCAATATTTAATCATTCAAACAAGTTCAATTGAATAACCAACTTTCAATCATTCAGTCAATTAATCAGTCATTCAATTGATCAATCAATCAGTCAAACAATCAATTCAATTCAATCAATCAATTAATTCAATCAATCCATCAAACAAGCAAGCAATCATTCAGTCGATCAATCAAGCATTCAAAGAATCAATTCAATTCACTCAATCAACCAAACGAGCAATTCAATTAACCAACCAAACTATTCAGCCCATCAGTCCATAAATTCTGATGCTCTCCGCCATGTCGCAGATCTGTGGCGCTGCAACTTATCCGCGGGGAATCTATCGCGGCCGAGTGGTATGACGGAGTGACCATCTACTTCAGTGACATCTGCGGCTTCACGGCTCTCTCTGCCGCCAGTACACCCATGCAGGTAGGTCAAGGCCGAGTGGTATGACGGAGTGACCATCTACTTCAGTGACATCTGCGGCTTCACGGCTCTCTCTGCCGCCAGTACACCCATGCAGGTAGGTCAAGGCCGAGTGGTATGACGGAGTGACCATCTACTTCAGTGACATCTGCGGCTTTACAGCTCTCTCCACCGCCAGTACACCCATGCAGGTAGGTCAAGGCCGATTGATATGACGGAGTGACCATCTACTTCAGTGACATCTGCGGCTTTACAGCTCTCTCTGCCGCCAGTACACCCATGCAGGTAGGTCAAGGTCGAGTGGTATGACGGAGTGACCATCTACTTCAGTGACATCTGCGGCTTTACAGCTCTCTCCACCGCCAGTACACCCATGCAGGTAGGTCAAGGCCGAGTGGTATGACGGAGTGACCATCTACTTCAGTGACATCTGCGGCTTCACAGCTCTCTCTGCCGCCAGTACACCCATGCAGGTAGGTCAAGGCCGAGTGGTATGACGGAGTGACCATCTACTTCAGTGACATCTGCGGCTTTACAGCTCTCTCCACCGCCAGTACACCCATGCAGGTAGGTCAAGGCCGAGTGGTATGACGGAGTGACCATCTACTTCAGTGACATCTGCGGCTTCACAGCTCTCTCTGCCGCCAGTACACCCATGCAGGTAGGTCAAGGCCGAGTGGTATGACGGAGTGACCATCTACTTCAGTGACATCTGCGGCTTCACAGCTCTCTCAGCCGCCAGTACACCCATGCAGGTAGGTCAAGGCCGAGTGGTATGACGGAGTGACCATCTACTTCAGTGACATCTGCGGCTTCACAGCTCTCTCTGCCGCCAGTACACCCATGCAGGTAGGTCAAGGCCGAGTGGTGTGACGGAGTGACCATCTACTTCAGTGAGATCTGCGGCTTCACAGCTCTCTCAGCCGCCAGTACACCCATGCAGGTAGGTCAAGGCCGAGTGGTATGACGGAGTGACCATCTACTTCAGTGACATCTGCGGCTTCACAGCTCTCTCAGCCGCCAGTACACCCTTGCAGGTAGGTCAAGGCCGAGTAGTATGGCGGAGTGACCATCTACTTCAGTGACATTTGCGGCTTCACAGCTCTCTCTCTGCCGCTAATACACCCATGCAGGAAAATCGGTTTAGACATCAGAGGACATTATGGGCTTCATACTACTCTGTTATCCCAACACATCTTGCAGATGCCCTTGGCTCCGAAGAGTTCTCCAATTTTCTCAGTTAAATTTTTCTAAGATTGAGAGGATTTTTTTTTACAATTTTTAAAAAGAATTTTTTATTCTTTAATGGGCACTGCAAAAGCACATTTTTTTTTATTTTTTTTTTGTTCGCAAATTGCCACAAATGTCGGAAGGGTTTTTTTGTGTTTGTTTGTTGGTTGTTTTTTTTTCCGTTTCCATCGGTTTTTTTATTATTATTATTATTTGTTTCTAAAATATATCTCTGAAATTTCTAGACTTTACTAGGGTTTATTAAACAACAAATGTGACTGAATATTGAATGATTATTGAACTTGCCGTCGAATTTTCAGCAACTTTCTATGTCCTCATAACCTCAAAACTCGTATACAAATTTACGTTGTCCGAATTGTAAAAAAATGTTTTTTAATCTTCAAGTGTTTTTAAAGATTTTTTCCACAGCCTAAACTTGCTTAAAAATTTGTAGTATCTGATTTTAGACAAGAAAGCATCTCATTAAGTCAGACCCAAGAATCTCTTCAAATTTCTGTTGTCAATTATTTCTATTATCAATTTTCTTCACAATCTTGATTTTAAAAAATTAGGCAAGAAATTTTGGAAAGCGGCCACCTGAGTTTATTCTATAGTTGAACTCTGCCCCGATTTTGTGGAAATAAAACCGTTTGCTGAGAGTCTCCAAAAGCCCGTGTCACTAATCTGGGGTAGGTTGGTTAGCTTGGCGTGATGCAGCACTATCAAACCGATCTTATGGAAGGCCAGACGGAGGAAAGGGTAATCCAACCTTTTCTGTAGTACTTCAGTGATCTTTTGTATTAAAAATTTAAAGCTCAGTTAGCACTCAGTGTAAAGATTCCCTTATGGATCATACACGGCCCAGTTTCATTTTGCTCTAACTTTGCTTATGCAGTGAAAGAGAGAGCATCACTAGAAGTAAGGGAATTTCTACGGGTTTCTGGTATTTGGTCTTTCCATATGAACGTAGAGATCATGCTTTCTCCTCCCTTAATGGCCTAATGGGTCCTCAGTAAAGTTTTTGACTGATAAAGTCTCGATAAACCAGAACTTGAACATCAGCTCTGGCGGTTGTTTTGCTGTTTGCTCAAATAGGAGACTGAAAAAACTAGTACAAGTAAGTGACAAAATGAGACTTTTACTGCGAATGAACATTTTTTTAAGTAATTTTGGAAGCGTTATATTCTCCCCAAGTCTAGTAAATGATTTTATTTTTCTATCCCTCCCCAGGTAGTGGATCTGCTGAACGACCTGTATACCGTGTTTGACTCGATAGTGGAGCATTTCGACGTCTATAAGGTATCCAGCAAGATTCTGTGTGAAATCGATCGATTTGTAAAATGTTCGGTCTTTTCTGCTGTTGAGAGGAATATGAACGTCGTTCTCATTTGGTTTAAGGCTAGTGGTTCGTATCTGTTAGGAAACATTCGTTAGTACTGCACGGTATTGTTACAAAAAGATATAAAAATGCCCTGTGTATTTGTGAGAAAACCGAAAAAACAACTACATTGAAATCTATATCAGACTCGTTCTTTCTCAATTAATATCTATTTGCTAAATGTACATTCAATGTTCCCCAGCAACTCAAAATTATTCGCTTTGTCTAAACCAAAAGGGACGAAACTCAAGCTTGAATTCCTTCATCTTTTGCCTCAGGTGGAGACAATCGGTGACGCCTACATGGTGGTCTCTGGACTTCCTGTCAGGAACGGTAACCTTCATGCGCGCGAGATTGCCCGGATGTCACTGGCTCTGTTGGACAACGTCTTCCGGTTCAAGATAAGACATAGACCAGGGGACCAACTCAAATTGAGAATTGGAATACATAGTGGTGAGGGCGAAAAGGAAGAGAAAGAGGCAGACAGATAGACAGACAGACAGGCAGACAGATTAGGAAAGGGAAATACATTGCTTAGTAACGAAGAAAGAATGAAAAAAAATTGGCAAGAAGGAAGAAAAAATTATTCCATAATTACGAGAGAGGGAGATTGAATGAGATGACAACAATTTAATAAGAGAGAGGCAAAGAAAAAGTAAAGTGTACTTGGATGAAAAAGAAAGGCTTCGGAGAAAAGAAAGGAAAAAATATATAAGTTTATCAATCTAAGCCCTTGACTCAACAGTGACAAAATAGCAATTAAAATGTTAAGAAATACTTGTATCAAATTTGTGTTTATTGGGGTTTTTTCGGTTGAATTTCAATTCATTATAATTTCAATGTCTAATAAAATAGAAAAAGAAAAAAAAATTATCGTTGTGGCTTATGCTTATACTTCTTAGGGCTAAGCCAATTTTTTTGGGGGGGAATGTTGAGTGGTCTTAAGTGTTTTTGACATATTCTCAGGAGAATGGTGAGTGGTCTTAAGTGCTTTTGACATATTCTCGGCAGTTGTTTAATATTCAAAGTTGAAATCATGTGTTTTGATTCCACAAATCCCCACCACCACAACCCCCCCCCCCCACCCCCACCCCCCTCCACCTTTTCCGTCCCTGCTCCAGGCCCCGTGTGTGCTGGCGTGGTTGGCCTCAAGATGCCCCGCTACTGCCTCTTCGGTGACACAGTAAACACTTCCTCCAGGATGGAGTCCAACGGGCTACGTATGTCGCTTCAATCTTCACACACGTTTCGCTTCCATTCAAAACACACATTCACATATATCTTCACAATCGCTTTGGGGTTAACAGAATAACATAGAACAAAAAGTTAAAGAATGTTATTTTCTACATTTTAATTGACTTTTATTTTTTTGGATTTAATTCACATCAAGGCTGGAATTTTGGGGGAGTACCCATTCTTCAATAATATTTTTTTATATATGTCGCTTGCTAACATCCTTCTTTCCTAGCCACTTATTACTATAGTCATCATCCCCATCCCTCTTTCCTCCTATCTGTGCCAGCCCTGAGAATCCACGTGAGCCCGTGCACCTACGAGATTCTGCAGCAGCTTGGGACATTCCAGCTCGAGATGCGGGGACCCGTGGAAATGAAGGTTACACGTTCACATACACAGACATTATTTATATAAAAAAAACATTCATGTTGTATGATTCAAAATTGAAAAAAAAAAGTTAGAAAAATTCTTGGCGAATTTATTCCAGTTATTACTTCGAGTGTTAATGGCGCAAAATTGATTGAGTAACTTCACATTGTCACCAGCGCTAGAAGAGGTTTGACACCCAATTTGATGTGTTGTGCTTGGCGGGGTTTAAAGCGGCAAAAGGATAAAACATCACAGTGTGATCAATTCCTCAACAGATTACTCTATGTTTTTGTCATTTTGCACCAATGAGTTTAACGCCCCAGTAAATCGGTTTTCCCAAATGTTCATCATTGAGGGCCTGAATGTTTGACTTGTTTGACTATAAAGGCAATACAGATCTCTTACCATTAGCTAATCTAAATCTGTCAATCTTCCTCAGTTTTTATAGTATCCTCTTGTAAGCAAGTCCTCATTACAATCTTTGATGACCATGTTCCAGGGGAAAGGCGTGGTCACCACATACTGGCTGCTGGGCGAGGAAGGGTCACCATACAACATCAGGCAACAAGGATGTAACGAGCCGTCAAGTGCAGCACCAACTTCAACACCAACAACCACAGTAGCAACCGTCACATCAACAGCATCAGCATCACCAACAGCAACTTCAGCATCTTCATCTCCCATTGCCCAACGTTCCCAAACGCCACCATCATCCTCATCACCACAGCATCATTGACGACAGTTCTCTCTCATCCTCTCCTAACCACAGAGCACACCAAGCGCCAGGGGCCAGCTTGATCTACAGGCATGTTACATGGAGAAAAACCGTCCATGACGTCATCATTGAATGCCGATTAGAGACTCAGTGAGCATGGTCTCCAAATATTCTATAAAAGAAAAAAAAATTACCCCTGGCCGCAATTAATATGCGTCATCAATGTCAAAAACTGCTGATGTCCCAGAGATTCAGCTGAAATAAATGAGACTTTTAGTATCACCATAATGTATGTATCTGCTAGAGAGCGCACCAAGACAAATTATTGCATATCAACTCTGAGTGATACCAGACACTGCCAGTTTGACATCAACCTCACACTTACAACATGCTCTACCATATAGATCTGCTAATATTGTATTTGTGTATTCATGACAATGACATGTGCTTCTTAATATTGATTTCTGTGAATAGAGCGACCACTATTTGATCTCCACGCTCTTTCAGAGAGATTTTTTTAAACTACTGGATCTTACTTCTGCTAACAGTTTTTTTCTTTCAAACTTTGTGGCGCATTTTCTTACAGGATTTTCTTCGTTCAAGTCTAGTCATCGTAGATTTAGAATGAAGGCTCGGTGTTGTGAATTTATCATTTCAAAAAAAAATTCGCACTAAAGCTACAGTTTCCAAATTTTTTAGTCATTTTCATTGTCAGTTATGAAAAATGGTGAAAATTATAAATTGTTCGACTAAAAAATTTTATTTTGAGTGACTTGAGGAAGTGATTCATATGTTTTTGTCTTCTTTTCATCCTACATCGATCTAACCAACCACCGTCTGTGTAAGTAATAATTATATCATAGGACCTACTTCTATCTGAAACTGGGTCGGTCACTGTGGGTTTTTTTTTCTCGTATGATCAGAGCTTAAAGTTCGCTAGAAGGAGGCAGACCTGGTGAGGTGTTTTGTTTTTTTTTTTCAATAAAAAAATATTATGTTTTGTCAAATGTGAGCGCCAAAGCCTTAACTGAAGAGAATGGATCTTTTATTCAGCTCCTCAAAAAAATGGCTTTCATTAAAAACTTATAATTATAGTCTACAAATTGATGTAAGTCCAAATTTTCACGTTCACATTATTTTTAGCTAACTGCTTGATAGACTAAAGGTTTGTATAACATAAAATATTCTAGTGTCAGAATTAAACTATTCTTTATTTACACGGATAAAGGCATATAGCTTCAGGCAAAGTGTATTCCATGTTTCGCTTCATGTTTGTGTGCGTGTCACGGTGTGTTCACAGAGCGGGATTCAAACTAGGAGCCTGTATGTGTTAAGCATCACGCCCAAGGGGAAGAACTGTTGTTTATGCCCTTGAATAGGAAGTCAACACACTGAAAGGGGTCAAAATTCAATAAGTCTTGATAAATTTAGTCCAAAATGGACGACCATCATTGAGTCATCAGTGTCGTGAAGTCAGTTTCAATCAGTATCAATATTTCAACTTTATGTATCGATATACTTCAATTTTCTCGATTTTGTACATATGCGGAAGCCTACACCCCCTTACAATAATAGGATGATGATGATTCATAAAAATACCGTAATAGTAAATATATTACGGTTAAAAGAAGAAGAAGAAGAAGAAGAAGAAGAAGAAGAAGAAGAAGAAGAAGAAGAAGAAGAAGAAGAAGATCATCATCATCATCATCATCATCATTAACATCATCATGAAGCAATTAGAAGTGGAAAGTGAGAAAAAAAGGAAGAAAGAATAAGAGAGAAATAAGTAGGAGGGGTAAGCGTAAAAAGATGGGAAAGTGAAAAGAGAGAGGATGAGGAATATGCGGAAGATGAAGAGGATGAGAAGGATGGTGATTAAGAGAGAGAGAGAGAGAGAGAGAGAGAGAGAGAGAGAGAGAGAGAGAGAGAGAGAGAGAGAGAGAGAGAGAGAGATTAAGAATAAGAGTAGAATTTAGAATTTAGGTTTGAGAAACCGACTTAACATAATCATTCATAATATTGTATCTCATTTTTCTTCTTCATGAAAGAAATACGCTAGTCATTTCGGTTTTCTTGTTGTTGTTTTTTTATTACGCTCGAAATCCAATGTTATAACTCGCGACAACTATGTCAGGAGAACTGAGCACTAGGCCTAGCAAAAAAGGAAAGCATTTCGAAATTATATTTATAGTGTTATGGATGGGACTAGTCCATGAGATTATGTATGTACGACAGGAATCTGTTGCACATACAACTTTTTGACTCGACATCGCATGTATGGGGTCCATATGCTCGGCATGGTTGTTTTGTCAGAAAATTTTATGTTTTCAAACGTGGTTTTGGTGTATCCACTGTGACGAAAAACAAACATACACTCTTCGCTTCAAACGATAGAATCTAGACCTGTGTAGAGAATTAAAGACATTCTAGCAGAGATGTTGGCAGTTTCATTAAAAATTCGTAGTGATGATAAAACTCCTGTATGACTGTGCGCCCTATTTTTCCAGAAATACTTAATTCACGTGTATTTTTGATAATAATAATATCAAAAGGAGATTATTGTTAATACAATGCCATGAAATTCATGGGAAGGTCATTT
>JAWDGP010002299.1:5000-12500 GCA_033675545.1 Elysia crispata
TTCATGCAATGTTAATTTTTTGTTTCCAAATCAGAATACATGCTTAATTAATAATTAAAAAAAAAAGTTGTGCACTCTAAATGTACGCCTTATCTGATGCTTTAGATGAATAAACTACATGCATTATCTTTCTACTCTGTGCATAGATATGTTTTGTTGTTGTGCTTTATAACCTAAATTACAACTTATTCTTTGTATAAAATGATTATTTGTTTATTTCCTTGATGTTTTACGAATTTCTGTGGCATTTAACGCAAAACAAAAAATTTATGTTTCAATTTGCCATTAGCAACATTGTGTGTATTGCATTTGACCTTTTACTCCTTTGTTCTCTTAAAAATATCATCAACAGTCCCATCCTCCTCTTTGAATGCAAAGTTACTGGATGAATCATGTGCTTATGACATCAGTATGGACAATATAGATGGTTCGTTATCAGCATTTTAATTGCATTATATTTAAAACAACTGATTTAGTCAATTATCTATTTACAATGATTTGATGTGGATTCTTTCAGTTTTAATCTATCTCACTTTTAGATACCTTTTAAACAGCACTTGCAATTTCAAAACAATACCTTATCTAGTTTAAATGTGTATAAATTTGCATGATTTGTATTTTCAAAGATAAAATAATATTTGGTGTTTTTCTTTCCCTCAACCCCAATATGTAAACACTCCATGCCACGATGCACACACTCATGCACGCAGAAATATTCACTCTCACAGATCATACACAGTCAAAGAGAGATGAGTTTAGAGTTATAGAAGTACAAGAAAGGCCAGTTGATGAGCAAGAATAAGAAAATGGTTTATGGACTCCTCCAGTTGAAAACACCCCTAGTTCAGGTTTGTGAGCATTCTAATCAGTCAACCAGAAGTAAAATTTTATTTGCAATAAACTTGTTTCTAATCTTGCTGACCTAACCAAGTCAGCAAAATGTCTTGGTAAAATACAACAAATTTTGATGGTCATTTTTGGTTTTGTTTTGATGGTGGATGCGAAGTGCTCACAAGACCCGCCTAATAATACTTATAAATTACTATAAATTATATTAGGCAAAACAAACAAAATTTCAAAAGCACCAAAATCATTTCAAATAATTTATTGAATAAATATTTTGAAAACATGAAGATTAAGAAAATGATTAAAATTTGTTGATAAACAAAAAGTTTCAAAATTTTAAAAATCTAAAAACCTATCGATTGAGAGGCATAAATCATATTAAAGAAACTGCAATATTGCATCACTTTACTGTATAATAATAACAAGCATAATATGCCAGAGATTAAAAAAATGTGATTTTCATAAATTCTGCTATACGGTCTCTTGTCCAAAGAGCTTGAAGAGCTAAACCCAAACTACAAAAAGGTTCCAAAGGTTCAAAGCAAATTATAACAAGGACATTGACCAAAATTTCTGAAAATTAAATCAGTACCAAATAGTTAAAGCTCATTTTTTCCAGAGCTATATAAATGCAAACAAAGTCATTTTCACTTTTATGACATTGGGTTATCATTTAAAAACCTGTTTAAGCCCAGAACTATAAAGAAAGTGTTTTTTTTTTTTTTTAATTTTACATAATCCACCATTTTTCAGATGTCATACTGAAATCTTCACACTTCATGTATTTTTCTTAAATATAGAATCTAGTTATGAAATCATATTAATCATTTCAAGAGCTATTGTAATGCTACATGACTCTATTTAAGATAAACATGACAGAGTTATCCTTCCATGTAACCAACAGTTTATAGCTCAATTCTATAATTAGCAAACCATATATGTGTGTTTTAATGCAGAATATAAATATGAGCTAAGGTTTATCACATCATGAACTGATTAATAAAAATAATGCTTCATGTTTCTTTTGATACCTACAATAAAAGAAATGTTAAATAACAACAATAACAATTACAACCTGCACACATTCTTTAACAAATCTTTCAACTTTTATTGTACAGAAATCTTTAAATTTTACGTACCCTCTGTAAATTGTAATGAGGAATCAATGTTTTTTCCATAATATTTATCTTTTCAAAAGTTATTTTGATTCTTTATATACCCTCACCCACAATAAGTAAGCATAAATTACATTGCAATTATTGAAATTTTCACATTCTTCTCATGTGGTCTCTACCACTGAAAAGATGAAAACGTAAGTCTTAAGTCATTATTGGTATCAAGATACTGACAAATGCTGAATTAAAAAAGTTAGCCCAAGTTACAGGATCACTTTAAATATGAAAGTACATGTAGTAATCTTTTTACAACCATTATAACATTCACAGTTACCATCTCTACCCAGGCTTCTAACTGATGAATCATCTGATACTGATGGCTTATGCCTTTTAGAGGAAGGTGCGTCACCTTTTATATTAAAAAGCAAGCTTTTTATAAGCATACTTGAAATTACTGTTAACTCAGATCACTCTGCAAAAATGTTATCTTTCTGTATCAGATCTGTGCTTTTAAGGACCCCTACTACTACTACTACTACTACTACTACTACTACTACTACTACTACTACTACTACTACTACTACTACTACTACTACTACTACTACTACTACTACTACTACTACTACTACTGCTGCTGCTGCTGCTGCTGCTGCTGCTGCTACTACTACTACTACTACTACTGCTACTGCTGCTGCTGCTGCTGCTGCTACTACTACTACTAACTACTAACTACTAACTACTACTACTACTACTACTACTACTACTACTACTACTACTACTACTACTACTACTACTACTACTACTACTACTACTACTACTACTACTAAGATTGAAACTATCAATTCTATAAACCACTCAGTTTCATTATTTCATTGTCTGTAGTAAAAATTGTCTTAAACATGTCGTATCAGAGGTTTGTAAAAGATTCGTCTTAGATATTTTTTCATGGACATTTACGATCTTCTTCCAGGAATCGTTGATCAAATAACATGTGAGGCTGATAGTCAGCAGGCTCCAAAGCGTCGAAAACTGTTTTGTTCTACTCCAGTGAGTGCAAACTATCATACTAAGGCTTCATCTGGAGGGTCAAAGAACGAGAGCAACCTTTATCAAAAATTACTGCAACGAGAACAACTGGACATAATAGATTTAAAAGGAAGAAAATTGAAAAAGCGTTAGAATGTGCACTGCTGAAGAAAAAAAATTAAATGCATGAGAAATATCTAATAATACTAATAAATTTAACTTAACTTTTGAGACATAAAACCCACTATAATTTGTGAAATCCAAGGCAAAATTGTTAAATTTTTCGTAACATCAAGCAAATTAGAAGTTTGAAAATAAGGATTAAAGCCGGTGGCACTATGTGATAAAATATTTTTTAAAATGTTTTTACCAATGAAGACAAAGAAGAGGAAAAAAATGATTATTCACAGTAAACCGTTTAAATTTTTGTAAACATTTTTGTTTGTACAACAGTTAAGAATTTTTATAATTTTTCTTAAATTTTTTTCTGTTGTTCTCCTTTTGATTAAGAATCTTGTTACACTATTTCCAAACAAATTTTTTAATCAATTTAAAATATGTTCAACATTTGTGGCAATTATAAAAAAAAAATCTACGACTGTGATAGTAATGGACATTTTATTTGGCAGCAAAATTTATTAAGATACAGTATGAATTTATGTTTAACTCAAGCACTCATACTAATAGCACTGTTTATAATGCAGGTACATTTTGCATTTTTTGTTTATTGATTTACTGTGTTCAAGATTCAATAAAATACTTGAACAGTACTACTTCTTTTGCATTGTCTCACCTGAGTGTAAAATATCGTCTAACAAGTAGTTGTCCTTTAATTCTTCCTGTTATTTGGCCTAGTTCACGCCTTTCTTCCTCTAATGCAGGATCTGCTTCTTGTTGAGGTTGATGAATGTTGTCATTTACAGCCTCAATGGGAATTCCAAATTCCAGGAACCGCCAGCCATTATGCAAAACAAGGCAAGATGTTATTATTTTTTTGCATACTTTATCTGATTGGTATTGTAGAACTGACGCAAGGCAATGGAAACTTCTTTGGAACGGAATGGAACTCCGTTGCACCTTTCTATTGTAACCATGGTAGGAAAAATGCCTCGTTGTAATTATTCTCCCCTGCTGCTGCAGGTGTAAAGAGCCAGCCTCTCAGAGGATACGCTGAATCGCCCAAGATGATGACATCTAATGGTTTGTGATAAGATTCAAATGCTCTCCAAACAGAGCTTTCTCTCAAAATACGCGCATCATGAACAGAACTTGTGAGTGTGCAGAACGAAAGTTTAGAAAAAAAATAATTAGATACAAGGCACATCCATATAAAAACAGTTTGGATGAGTTTTACGATAAAGAATATTCAAACTGTTACTACTACCACTACAAATATCATTATGACCTTACTACTACTACTACTACTACTACTACTACTACTACTACTACTACTACTACTACTACTACTACTACTACTACTACTACTACTACTACTACTACTACTACCACCAACACCACCACTACTACTACCACTACTAGTACTACTACTACTACTACGCCTACTACTTTACTAATACAACTACTACGACTACTACTACTACTACTACTACTACTACTACTACTACTACTACTACTACTACTACTACTACTACTACTACTACTACCACCACCACCACCACTACTACTACTACTACTACTACTACTACTACTACTACTACTACTACTACTACTACTACTACTACTACTACTACTACTGTACAGCAAGTAGTAGTAATGCTTAACCACTTGACGGAAACAATGTGTCTAAAAAATTTCCAATCTTTTTCGCACTTTTAAATCTTCTTTTTTCTTTAAGAAAAATCGTACCGTTATACATAAGGTTAGCGCAACAACATTTAGTCATAGATAGTTTTAAAAAGTTTGAAGGTTTTTTTTTAATTATTTTTTTACGAATCAGTTTGGATGAGTTTTACGATAAAGAATATTCAAACTGTTACTACTACCACTACAAATATCATTATGACCTTACTACTACTACTACTACTACTACTACTACTACTACTACTACTACTACTACTACTACTACTACTACTACTACTACTACTACTACTACCACCAACACCACCACTACTACTACCACTACTAGTACTACTACTACTACTACGCCTACCACCACCACTACTACTATTACTAATACAACTACTACGACTTCTACTACTACTACTACTACTACTACTACTACTACTACTACTACTACTACTACTACTACTACTACTATCTCCTATTACTACTACTACTACTACTAGGAAGTTATCATCGCCATCCGCTGTTATTGCCGCAAATCGCTCCGTGATGCAAAGTTTGTTTTCATTTCGCCATGATGGTGCACCGTAAATATTGGTCCCTTCCAGCGTCCATAGCAGGCCCTTCCGGGTGATCACCTCCAGGTGAGCAAACTTTCCGCATCATGGTTGGAGGCCCGCGAAGGGGAATAATTTTCAGTCGACGCTTGAAGCCAGCTCACGTCATGGACCTCACCGGCCCGGTAACAGTAAGCGCAGCCACCGCGACGTGGACGTCCGCCACTCAACGCCAGCGGAGCCAGCACCTCGGAGAGGTACTCGTGCCCGAAAGGCCGCATCAGCACGACCGGAATCTCGCTTAACGTTCCGGGGCGCACTGTTCTTGCCCTCACGTTTCCACTGATCACAATGCCAGTGCTGGGGGGAGCTCTGTGGCTACTCACTCCAGACATTACTACTACCGCACTGACTACTGGACTACTACTACACACCACCACCACCACTATTTTCAGACTACTCACTACTAGGGGACTACTAGTGTTGTTTGCTTACTACTTAACCGGGACTACTACTACTACTACTACTACTAGATGATCTACTACTCACTACTACTATCTATCTCACTACTACTATTACCTACTGTACAGCAAGTAGTAGTAATGCTCTTTAACCACTTGACAGTTAAGAAACTCTGCAATGTGTCTTAAAAAAATTTCCAATCTTTTATTATCGCACTTTTAAATCGTTACACTTGTCTTTAAGAAAAATCGTACCGTTATACATAAGGTTAGCGCAACAACATTTAGTCATAGATAGTTTTAAAAAGTTTGAAGGTTTTTTTTTAATTATTTTTTTACGAATGAGAACAGAAAGTTGTGTGAATAACTTTAATAAAACCTTTTAATCTAACTCCAATTTATATCAATGAATGTAAGTCTCTATTTAGACTTTCAAAATAGTGCCTAAATATTCTATGTCGATATCAATATTTATAATGAGTAGTTACGTAAAACCCTCTTACCTGGATAGTTTACACGCTGTTCAGGATTCTGAGTTGGGCATCACACACTTTCTGAACATTAATGTTATGGACGTTTTTCCTGTTCACATATTCATGTTTATTTATATTTGGGACACGTATAGGTACATGTGTACCATCAATGCATCCAATTATATTAGGATAACCAGCCATTGAGAAAAACAGATTTTTCTGCTCATTCGCAGTGTCCAGTGATGGAAATTTAATCCATCTAGACTGCGGCTGAGAGCTCCAGTTACCCGGCTGATCATCCTACCGACGGTAGATCTGTGTATGCTAAACGCGTCGCCAAGCGTAAGCTGGAAGCTTCCGTTGGCGAAGAAGAAGAGAGCTATAAGGACCTGGAACAAATGTGATAGAGAGTCATTACTTGGTCATCTACATTGAATATTATGTCATTAGTTTCAAAATAGCCGTTGGCTTCGATTTAAAAAAGATATTTAATCGTTCACAATTAAAAACTTTAAGATTGAGTTCAGTGTCAAAACTCTTGGTTGTTCACATTACCAGCCTACCTCTCTTTATTTTTAGCTTGACAGAATCAAAAAAGAATTACCTAACAGAAACATTAAAAATCAGGAACATTACAAATAACAATTTACCCATAAGTGTGCAGGTGCCAAAAATTTAGAGAGCACTAATATATTATCCACTATAATTAATGATAGGACCTATATAGAATGATGTATCATAGCTCATGCATGAAACATTAGCTCACGAGTGCCGGTATTAATGTATGTTTATTTATATAAATACAGACCGTTTTCAGTAGATGGTCTAATCAACTTTTTAGGCTTGGCTGAGAGACAAATAAGGAAATTCTTAGAAAATGGATGCAGGTCTGCAAAATAATACTGTATAGCTTCCCAGCATTAAAGGTCTAAACTTAGATCTACGGTACGGCAAAAAAAAAAAAAAAAAAAAAAAAAAAAACAATCATGTGGTGGTAACAAAAGAACCTCAGCACTGTCTTTAGGTGCTAGAGTGTCAGGCTCTGGTTTACGAATCCTCAAAAACTACAGACTTCATTTTTTACTTATGTCATCAGATTTGAACTTATCTTTTACCTTCGATTAATCAGACTTAGCTCTTTTATAACATCTATACTTACCAAAAAAAAAAAAAACACAAAAAAATCACCTTTTTGTTCTTCTTCACTGCGACTCCTTTG
>JAWDGP010002300.1:0-19702 GCA_033675545.1 Elysia crispata
CCATCGGCGTCGCTCCATCGGCCAGATCCTGGCCAGGATTGGGGACAGCGCCTGGGCGTCCTGCGCCATGCCGCCCCTGATCAGGCTGATGAGGAACGAGTTTGGGGTCAGAGGCGCTTTCCTCATCGTCGCCGCCATAGAGCTCCACATGGTGCTGGGTGGTCTCCTTCTGCGGCCAGTGGAGTCTTACAAGTGAGGTGGCGCTAAGATGTGCCGGTAATAATTATGTTTCTTCGTTGTGTCCTTATCCTTGTCATTGTCATCATCATCGTCATCATCTCCATCATTATCATCATTATCATCGCGTCATCTTCGTAGTCATCATTATCATCATCATGGTCATCATCATCATCACATCATCGTCATCATCATTATAATCATCATCATCATCATCATCATCATTATTATCATCATCATCATCATCATCACATCATCATCGTCATCTTCATCATCATCAACATTTCATCACATTTTATCATCATCATCATCTTCATCATTATTATCATCTTCATCATCATCATTATCATCATCATCATCATCACAAGATCATCGTCATCTTCATCATCATCATTATCATCATCATCATCATCATCATCATCATCATCATCATCATCATCATCATCATCATCATCATCGTCATCTTTAGCATCATCATCATAATAATCATCATCATCATCATCATCATACTCATCATTATCTTCATCATCGTTATCATTACCGCTATCTTGCGGACTTACTTAAAAAAGTAGGATATTGTATACCAGTCCCTGTGAAAGGATCTTTACACCGTTATCTGAAAGCCTGAATTGCAACATACTCATCTATATTGATTGCTTATGTAAAAAGATTTTTTTTTTTATAAGTCTTTTTGTCAATAAAGTTAATTCTTATCTTTAATTGAAAGAAGTAAAGTAAATAATAATTGACATTATTTTTTTTTTTGGAAACATGAAATCTAATTATCATTTTATTTTGAAGAGTTCTTTTTGCACTTGTTTTTGCCTTCAGATACAAACCAGATTTGCCAGAACTTTCAAAACAGACCAACCGGAAGAGGAAAGACAAAAGTGGCGCGAAAGAAAGCCAAAACGGTGAAGATGTAGAAGTGACTGAAATGAAGCAGAACCTGCTAAGTCCAACAGGCAGAACTCCTGACACCTCGACAAACCGCACGACCGGGCGACAACAACAACAGAATGATGGCCGCCTCGAAAGTAGGTCAAACCCGGAGATGGGGACCAAGAGGTTCGTTGGTTTACGAGACTACCGGTACAGGGGAGATTGCGAGGAAAGCGTCAGAACAGACACAACAAACACCTCCTGTTACGGGGACTGCGGTTTTTTACGGTAAATTGCTGCTATGTAGACCCGACAGTGTAGTAACCAGAGAGTTTGGAATAGGGAGAGGTTTCGCACAGAGGATTTTGGGAATGCGGCTCTGAGCAAGAGGGAATGCGATTTCATAAAGACTTAAGTCCCTTAGTTGTAAGTCGTGAGTTTTGTTTAACAACCGGAAGCATTTTGAAGATCTGAGAAGAGCGGAAGAGCTAAATAATTTGGTTACAAACGTTTTCTCATGTACAAAATTTAATTTTTTCCTTTTATTTTTCTTTTTTAAATTTCACACCAATGTACATACTTGCAGACGCTATCGTTTGATACGCTGCTAACAACAACTTAAAGTAGAGCCTATAACTTCCAACTCTTTGTGAAATCGCATTCCCTCTAGAGGCGGTAGCTTTCCTTCTTTCATCCGTGATAGAAACACTGTGTGCTGCTTCTTCTACCGCCCTGATCTCAAATGAACACCTTGAGCACTCGCCATGAAAGCTCCATGTAGCAATAACCCTGATGATTAGGTTTGTGAAACGTCTCGCCTAAAATCTAGAGTCTTTAGTATAAAATTAATCTCTTCCCTCAAACTGAATTTTAATGTTTGATGCTCACATATTCCACTTTTCCAAATTTGGCCTTGGCGGAAAGATTTTGAAGGTTGAAAAAAAAAAGTATTGTCAACTTAAGCCATATACATCAGTCAGGCCATGATTCAATCCATTAAGTGGTGAATCAATCATTTATACAGTCAACATTGAAACAAAGAGTACATAGAACAGATCGCTGTAGATTTAAAGCCCAAACAGACTGACGGAATCGTTATATGTTTGAAAGCAAAGAGAAATTAAAAAGAATATGGTCAAAAACAACTCAGAACTTGGCATGCAATAATTCTTTTTTTAAATTAATATCTGCTAAAAAATAGATTTATTAAGTTAAAAACAACTTGATTTTAGACATACGTCACTATTATGATTGTGCAATTTTGAACATTTCTTCACTGGATTTTTTTCATTCGTTTACAGCTCTTTTTTTCCTTTGCGCAGTATGAAAAAACTTTTCTTTTTGGCTGTCTGTAACAAGATTTGTTAACCACATGCTACCTAAGAAGCTGAAAAAAATAGTTTTTGGAAGAAAGGAAACTTTTTACAAAAGTAATATGTCATTATTGCGGCTTGCTCCCTTTTCTTGCTACCAGGTGTTTTGGAGTTCAAAATTTCTTTTTAAAGACTCTAATTTGTCTAATTCATTGTTATCATCAAACCCAGGTGAAAAACTGTTGTCCGCTTCCACCAGATGTTGACGCATAATGCCAAGCCATTCATTGACCATTTTGATAAACCCGTCACTGTCAAATTGGCAGAAATGAAAACTCTTTTTGTGTTTCAACTTTCTCACGTTAATGTGCTTCATATTACATCCACGTTCATGTCACAGAAACTTTTGACTGTTCGCTTTAAATGCAGGTTTTGAGATATAGATATTAAAAGTGCGAATGACTTTTTCTTTCCATTTTTCGATTTTATATTTCGTCTAAAGTTACGAATGATCAACTGTATTCGCCAGTTTGTGTCATAGTTGCCAACGAAGAGAACAGATTTCATTTCTCGCAAAGTTCCAAATAAGTCACCACTTCTGTGCATGTCACAACGAATTTTTAAAAAATTTTTTCCCTCCCATTGCCCAGGTTGTAGAGTTTCTACATGGTGTTGCTGTTTGCTGTGCTTGCCAGTAAGCATTATATTTTGCAAAGCAAGAGAACAAGCTTGTTTCTCGCTGAACTTCGAATGAGTCACCTGCTCTATGCACGTCACAACGAATTTTTCTTGTCCTCTTTTCTCTCACTGCCCAGGCTGTGGAGTTTCCACATGGTGCTGCTGTTTGCCGTGTTTGCCGCAGCCAACATGTACATCAGAGACTACATCCCCGTGGTGGCCGCGAGTCAGGGGGCTACACTGGACCAGGCAGCCATGTTGGTCACCGTGGTGGGGGCGATGGACCTGGTCAGCCGGCTCAGCCTGGGGTTCCTGGCCGATACCCATCTGCTGACCCCGTCCCAGATATTGGGGGCCGCACATCTGGCTCTAGGTGAGGGATTGGGGGGGTGGGGGGAGGACAACAAGTATTAGAACATTTCGACACCGTTCCAGATATTGGGGGCCGCACATCTGGCTCTAGGTGAGGGGGGGGGGGGAGGAAAACAAGTATTAGAACATTTCGACACCGTCCCAGATATTGGGGGCCGCACATCTGGCTCTAGGTGAGGGATGGGGGGGGGGGGGGGGGGGGGAGGACAACAAGTATTAGAAAATTTCGACACCGTCCCAGATATTGGGGGCCGCACATCTGGCTCTAGGTGAGGGAGTGGGGGGGGGAGGGGGGGAGGACAACAAGTATTAGAACATTTCGACACCGTCCCAGATATTGGGGGCCGCACATCTGGCTCTAGGTGAGGGATTGCGGGGGGGGGGGGGACAACAAGTATTAGAACATTTCGACACCGTCCCAGATATTGGGGGCCGCACATCTGGCTCTAGGTGAGGGATTGGGGGGGGGGGGAGGACAACAAGTATTAGAACATTTCGACACCGTCCCAGATATTGGGGGCCGCACATCTGGCTCTAGGTGAGGGATGGGGGGGGGGGGGGGGACAACAAGTATTAGAACATTTCGACACCGTCCCAGATATTGGGGGCCGCACATCTGGCTCTAGGTGAGGGGGGGGGGGGGGGGGGGAGGGGGGAGCACAACAAGTATTAGAACATTTCGACACCGTCCCAGATATTGGGGGCCGCACATCTGGCTCTAGGTGAGGGATGGGGGGGGGGGGACAACAAGTATTAGAACATTTCGACACCGTCCCAGATATTGGGGGCCGCACATCTGGCTCTAGGTGAGGGATGGGGGGGGGGGGCATAACAAGTATTAGAACATTTCGACACCGTCCCAGATATTGGGGGCCGCACATCTGGCTCTAGGTGAGGGATTGGGGGGGAGGGGGGAGGACAACAAGTATTAGAACATTTCGACACCGTCCCAGATATTGGGGGGCCGCACATCTGGCTCTAGGTGAGGGATGGGGGGGGGGGGGGGGGGGAACAACAAGTATTAGAACATTTCGACACCGTCCCAGATATTGGGGGCCGCACATCTGGCTCTAGGTGAGGGAGGGGGGAGGGGGACAACAAGTATTAGAACATTTCGACACCGTCCCAGATATTGCGGGCCGCACATCTGGCTCTAGGTGAGGGGGGGGGGACAACAAGTATTAGAACATTTCGACACCGTCCCAGATATTGGGGGCCGCACATCTGGCTCTAGGTGAGGGATGGGGGGGGGGGGGGCACAACAAGTATTAGAACATTTCGACACCGTCCCAGATATTGGGGGCCGCACATCTGGCTCTAGGTGAGGGGGAGGGGGGACAACAAGTATTAGAACATTTCGACACCGTCCCAGATATTGGGGGGCCGCACATCTGGCTCTAGGTGAGGGGGGGGGGGGGGGGACAACAAAGTATTAGAACATTTCGACACCGTCCCAGATATTGGGGGCCGCACATCTGGCTCTAGGTGAGGGATGGGGGGGGGGGGGGGGGGAACAACAAGTATTAGAACATTTCGACACCGTCCCAGATATTGGGGGCCGCACATCTGGCTCTAGGTGAGGGGGAGGGGGGACAACAAGTATTAGAACATTTCGACACCGTCCCAGATATTGGGGGCCGCACATCTGGCTCTAGGTGAGGGGGAGGTGGGACAACAAGTATTAGAACATTTCGACACCGTCCCAGATATTGGGGGCCGCACATCTTGCTCTAGGTGAGGGGGGCCACAACAAGTATTAGAACATTTCGACACCGTCCCAGATATTGGGGGCCGCACATCTTGCTCTAGGTGAGGGGGACAACAAGTATTAGAACATTTCAACACCGTCCCAGATATTGGGGGCCGCACATCTGGCTCTAGGTGAGGGGGGGGGGGAGGACAACAAGTATTAGAACATTTTGACACCGTTCCAGATATTGGGGGCCGCACATCTGGCTCTAGGTGAGGGATGGGGGGGGGAACAACAAGTATTAGAACATTTCGACACCGTCCCAAATATTGGGGGCCGCACATCTGGCTCTAGGTGAGGGGGGACAACAAGTATTAGAACATTTCGACACCGTCCCAGATATTGGGGGCCGCACATCTGGCTCTAGGTGAGGGGGGTGTGGGACAACAAGTATTAGAACATTTCGACACCGTCCCAGATATTGGGGGCCGCACATCTGGCTCTAGGTGAGGGGGAGGACAACAAGTATTAGAACATTTTGACACCGTTCCAGATATTGGGGGCCGCACATCTGGCTCTAGGTGAGGGATGGGGGGGGAACAACAAGTATTAGAACATTTCGACACCGTCCCAAATATTGGGGGCCGCACATCTGGCTCTAGGTGAGGGGGGGGGGGACAACAAGTATTAGAACATTTCGACACCGTCCCAGATATTGGGGGCCGCACATCTGGCTCTAGGTGAGGGGGGGACAACAAGTATTAGAACATTTCGACACCGTCCCAGATATTGGGGGCCGCACATCTGGCTCTAGGTGAGGGATTGGGGGGGGGGGGACAACAAGTATTAGAACATTTCGACACCGTCCCAGATATTGGGGGCCGCACATCTGGCTCTAGGTGAGGGGGAGGAAAACAAGTATTAGAACATTTCGACACCATCCCAGATATTGGGGGCCGCACATCTGGCTCTAGGTGAGGGATGGGGGGGGGGGGGAGGACAACAAGTATTAGAACATTTCGACACCGTCCCAGATATTGGGGGCCGCACATCTGGCTCTAGGTGAGGGGGACAACAAGTATTAGAAAATTTCGACACCGTCCCAGATATTGGGGGCCGCACATCTGGCTCTAGGTGAGAGAGGGGGGGAGGTCAACAAGAATTATAACATTTCAACACCGTCCCAGATATTGGGGGCCGCACATCTGGCTCTAGGTGAGGGATGGGGGGGGGGGAGGTACAACAAGTATTAGAACATTTCGACACCGTCCCAGATATTAAATGCACATCTGGCTCTAGGTGAGGGATTGGGGGGGGGAGGTACAACAAGTATTAGAACATTTCGACACCGTCCCAGATATTTGGGGCCGCACATCTGGCTCTAGGTGAGAGATGGGGGGGGGAGACAACAAGTATTAGAACATTTCGACACCGTCCCAGATATTGGGCGCCGCACATCTGGCTCTAGGTGAGGGATGGGGGACAACAAGTATTAGAACATTTCGACACCGTCCCAGATATTGGGGGGCCGCACATCTTGCTCTAGGTGAGGGGGGGGGACAACAAGTATTAGAACATTTCGACACCGTCCCAGATATTGGGGGCCGCACATCTGGCTCTAGGTGAGGGGGGGGGGGACAACAAGTATTAGAAAATTTCAACACCGTCCCAGATATTGGGGGCCGCACATCTGGCTCTAGGTGAGGGGGGGGGGGGGGGGGACAACAAGTATTAGAACATTTCGACACCACCCTAGATATTGGGGGCCGCACATCCGGCTCTAGGTGAGGGGGAGGGGGGGACAACAAGTATTAGAACATTTCGACACCGTCCCAGATATTGGGGGCCGCACATCTGGCCTCTAGGTGAGGGGGGGGGGGGGGGACAACAAGTATTAGAACATTTCGACACCGTCCCAGATATTGGGGGCCGCACATCTGGCTCTAGGTGAGGGGGGGACAACAAGTATTAGAACATTTCGACACCGTCCCAGATATTGGGGGGCCGCACATCTGGCTCTAGGTGAGGGGGGGGGGAGGACAACAAGTATTAGAACATTTTGACACCGTTCCAGATATTGGGGGCCGCACATCTGGCTCTAGGTGAGGGATGGGGGGGGGGGGGAAAAACAAGTATTAGAACATTTCGACACCGTCCCAAATATTGGGGGCCGCACATCTGGCTCTAGGTGAGGGGGGGGGGACAACAAGTATTAGAACATTTCGACACCGTCCCAGATATTGGGGGCCGCACATCTGGCTCTAGGTGAGGGGGGGGGGACAACAAGTATTAGAACATTTCGACACCATCCCAGATATTGGGGGCCGCACATCTGGCTCTAGGTGAGGGATTGGGGGGGGGGGAGGACAACAAGTATTAGAACATTTCGACACCGTCCCAGATATTGGGGGCCGCACATCTGGCTCTAGGTGAGGGGGGGGGGGGAGGACAACAAGTATTAGAACATTTCGACACCGTCCCAGATATTGGGGGCCGCACATCTGGCTCTAGGTGAGGGGGGACAACAAGTATTAGAACATTTCGACACCATCCCAGATATTGGGGGCCGCACATCTGGCTCTAGGTGAGGGATGGGGGGGGGGGACAACAAGTATTAGAACATTTCGACACCGTCCCAGATATTGGGGGCCGCACATCTGGCTCTAGGTGAGGGGGGGACAACAAGTATTAGAACATTTCGACACCGTCCCAGATATTGGGGGCCGCACATCTGGCTCTAGGTGAGGGATGGGGGGGGGGGACAACAAGTATTAGAACATTTCGACACCGTCCCAGATATTGGGGGCCGCACATCTGGCTCTAGGTGAGGGGGCGGGGGGGGGGGGGGGGGGGGGGGAAACAACTATTAGAACATTTCGACACCGTCCCAGATATTGGGGGCCGCACATCTGGCTCTAGGTGAGGGATGGGGGGGGGGAGGACAACAAGTATTAGAACATTTTGACACCGTCCCAGATATTGGGGGCCGCACATCTGGCTCTAGGAGAGGGGGTTTGGGGGGGGGACAACAAGTATTAGAACATTTCGACACCGTCCCAGATATTGGGGGCCGTACATCTGGCTCTAGGTGAGGGGGTGGGGGGGTGGGAAGGCGGGGAAGAAGGGGGTCATAACAAGTGTTAGAACATTTTGGGAATGAGAGCTTTTAGAGGTAAAACAAGGAATGCGAATAGATAAAATGTTCTTTGATTATTTTCCCCCGTGATTCCCAAAGAATCTTGTTTATGAAGAAAGCTAACTTTGAACTCTATTTCTTCTCCTGTAAGACTAGAATAAAATCTGCATAGTCGCACTTTTGAAGTATTTCTTGTTATAACCTCTGACTTGACACTTGCTATAAGCTGCTTAAAGTGCTATGATGAATAATCTTTCTATTTCATTTCTTTGCATTAGATCTCCGAAATAAAGCTGTTAATTAAACATCTGGTTTGCTTTTCTGAGTGTTCTTGAGCAATCATTTTGTCTTTCTCTTACATACCTCACTGTCTAATATACCCATTTTATACCTTGGTTTTCGTTCTGTCCATCTATGACCTGAAGTATGTAAGCTTTTATACCTTGGTTTTCGTTCTGTCCACCTATGACGTGGACTATGTAAACTTTTATACCTTGGTTTTCGTTCTGTCCACCTATGACCTGAACTATGTAAACTTTTATACCTTGGTTTTCGTTCTGTCCACCTATGACCTGGACTATGTAAACTTGTATACCTTTCTTTTCGTTCTGTCCACCTATGACCTGGACTATGTTAACTTATATACCTTGGTTTTCATTCTGTCCACCTATGACCTGGACTATGTTAACTTTTATACTTTGGTTTTCGTTCTGTCCACCTATGACCTGGACTATGTTAACTTATATACCTTGGTTTTCATTCTGTCCACCTATGACCTGGACTATGTTAACTTTTATACCTTGGTTTTCGTTCTGACCACCTATGACCTGGACTATGTAAACTTTTATACCTTGGTTTTCGTTCTGTCCACCTATGACCTGGACTATGCCAACTGCCCCCTCACCAGGCGTGACCTGCCAAGCTATCAGCAGCTTCAACACGTTCCCCACCCTAGTGGTGATGAGCGCCCTCTTCGGAATCTTCATGGGCACCCGAGTCGCCATGCTGCCCCTGGTCTGTATTGAGGTGGTCGGGGTGGACAAGATGCCCCAGGCTTTCGGCATCGTCACGACTATAGGGACTTTCGCGACGTCCATATTGAACCCAGTTTTAGGTAGGATGGTTTGTAACAGTGGTAGAAATAGTAGTTGTTGTAGTAGTAGTAGTAGTAGTAGTAGTAGTAGTAGTAGTAGTAGTAGTAGTAGTAGTAGTAGTAGTAGTAGTAGTAGTAGTAGTAGTAGTAGTAGTAGTAGTAGTAGTAGTAGTAGTAGTAGTAGTAGTAGTAGTAGTAGTAGTAGTAGTAGTAGTAGTAGTAGTAGTAGTAGTAGTAGTAGTAGTAGTAGTAGTAGTAGTAGTAAATATTGAAGTTCTTGTAATAGCAGGAGTCATAGCAGTAGTAGATGTAGTGGTTGTTGTTGTTGTTGTTGTTTGAGACTATTATTAACTGTAGGGGTGGTAGTTACAGTTAGGGGCAGGTATTTGAATTACTTTTTTTTTCTTTGCTTTCATAGAAATTTGTGGCACAGGTGATTTTAACCAGTTTTTCTTTGTTTCTCCCTTTTTTCTATTTCTCTCAGCTACTATTGCGGAGAGCTATGGTGGAAGCTTTGTGCCTATCATGCACATTCTGGGCGGCTGCTTCTTCGCGTCGTCATCAACTTTGTTGGTTCTGGCCTTGTTTAAAAGGATGGACAGAAAGAGGGGACTTAAGCCGACATAAAATATTCTTTGAAAAAAATATTAAATAGATTTTCACTCTTTCCAATTATGTTGAAGTAGCAAAAAGTGTATGCTTTGTCTACCTTAAGCCAATTTCCTCTTTTTCAATCTGCCTGTTTCTCACTCAATTATTGTATACTTTTATCCTTTTTTTTTTTTTTTGCACTAATCATATATTCTAGACATTTATTATTCTCTCAAATGTCTTAGAATAGAACCTTGTTGAAAAAAACATTCAATTATCCGTATTTATATGTCACAATATTAATTTCTTGTTTAAAAAACTCATTACTTTTGTATTTGAATAATTAAAAAAAAATCTATAATTATCCCATTCAACAAATTTTTATTGTTTCTTGGAATATTGTGACTGTAGCAAAGACTTACATAGGAAAACGTCTGAAGCTGTATATGTGACAATATATTTGTTTAGTATAAAATGTGGGTTAAAAAAGTATCTAAACATCATGTGTTTATTATTCGATACCCAATATTGCTTGAAAAGCTATGAATGGTTCAAAGATTTAATACTGCTTTTAAAAAGCTAGGAATTACGGATGATTTGCAATTCGCTTAAAAAAAACCTTCAAATTTTAGGCTAGATTCGCGAAATTTATTACATCCACAAAAAGCGCATCATTAGCAAAGTTAGTCTGTTACAGTGAAATGTTTTTTTCTTCAAGAATTTAACGAACCATTATTTTCCTGTATAATAAAACCAAAGGGCTTGATCTATGCGCTGACGTTAATATATTTCCTGGAACAATTTCAAGGCGAAATTAAAATATGGCGTTTTACCTTCCAACTGCCAAGGATGCTAGGCTTTGGGAAAAACGATGACGAGAAACCACGACTTTGTTTCTTTGAAACGTTATCAATCTATCATATTTTAGCATACAAAAATTTAATAAGACACATCTCCATCTAAACAAAATAGAATGTACGTTTGAAATCTTCGTTTAATTTTTTTTTTTATTTTTTTTTTGTTCATCAAGCCAACTACTTTAGCTTAAAGAATGTCAATATTTGACAACAAAAGAACAAAAGCTCTAGAGCTACTGGCTGAAATAGCCGAAAACAGTTCCCGGTGGATCTAGAGCTGGAGAAATGAGACTGAGGGGTTCCTTCGTCTTGGCCAGAGTAATCTGCCCTTAGAGCTAGATCTAGCTGTGTCTTACACGGGTGGCCAGCTGGGGCCACAGTGCAGTTGTCTTTATTGGACAAGGAACACGGAAGCTGCGCATTGGACGACACATTGGTAGTTTGAGTCGCTGTGCAGCACAAGTCTACATTGTCGGTGTGCTCGGTTGTTTCCGGTCTGCGGGTGTTGTCAGAGGTTTGAGTTTTGGAATTTCTAGCGCTTGCAAGATCACTGAGGCACGTCGATGGAGAGGCGGTGCTGTCTTGGAAACAATTTTTTCTTCGAATCTTTGATAGAATAAAGATTTAAAAAATTATTAAATATCTATCTGGTAAATGAAAAGAGACTAAAGTTATTACTGTACTTCTCTGGAATGCAAGTATAAAATAATGTATGTGCAATCAAAGACTGTGTTGCTTTAAAGAAGTTAAAATTTTACATTAACATGATATTATGTTTCAAAGGTCAGATTTACTTCAAGTCGCTTACACATTAGCAAAAGCTCTATAAAAGCTAGCATTGTCGTTTACTAATCCTCTGTACAAAAAGTTTTAAAACGTTTTTATTTTAAACGAAATGAGTTACTTTTTATGAGATAAAAGTTCAAATCCAATCACTGAACATAAATAATAATCATAGTAGTTGTAATAGTAGTAGGAGTAGTAGCTGTAGTAGTAGTAGTAGTAGTAGTAGTAGTAGTAGTAGTAGTAGTAGTAGTAGTAGTAGTAGTAGTAGTAGTAGTAGCAGTTGTAGTTGTAGTAGCAGAAGCAGTAGTAGTTGTAGTAGTAGTAGTAGTAGTAGTAGTAGTAGTAGTAGTAGTAGTAGTAGTAGTAGGAGGAGGAGGAGGAGGAGGAGGAGTAGTAGGAGGAGTAGGAGTAGCAGTAGTAGTAGTAGTATTAGTAGTAGTAGTAGTAGTAGTAGTAGTAGTAGTAGTAGTAGGTAGTAGTAGTGGTAGTAGCAAAAGCAGTAGTAGTGGTAATAGTAGTAGTAGGAGGAGGAGGAGGAGGAGGAGGAGTAGGAGTAGCAGTAGTAGTAGTAGTAGTAGTAGTAGTAGGAGGAGGAGGAGGAGGAGGAGGAGGAGGAGAAGGAGTAGGAGTAGTAGTAGTAGTAGTAGTAGTAGTAGTAGTAGTGGTAGTAGCAGAAGCAGTAGTAGTGGTAGTAGTAGTAGTAGTAGGAGGAGGAGGAGGAGGAGGAGGAGGAGTAGGAGTAGCAGTAGTAGTAGTAGTAGTAGTAGTAGTAGTAGTAGTAGTAGTAGTAGTAGTAGTAGTAGTAGTAGTAGTAGTAGTAGTAGTAGTAGTAAGAAGAAGTAGTATTAGCACCAACAGCAGCAGTAGATTATAGTCGCCACGATAATAATAATAATAATAATAATAATAATAATAATAATAATAATAATAATAATAATAATAATAATAATAATAATAATAATAATAATAATAATAATTTTGTTAGCCCTAAAGAACTGCAGAACAGAAGTAAGATTTACAGAATGCAGAGATAAAAAATGTCCAAGACACAAAAACAGAGAGATTATGAACTTGTTGACTATAGTTAAGATTACTTCAAGAAGTGCTGAAATGCTTTTCACAGAACACGGGGAAAACTTTGCGGTATGTATAAAGTTTCCCGGCAAGGCTCTGGATTTCATCAGATGTGGCCCAGTGTGGCAGCCGTTTGTCCTGTTGTCATGGTGACTGCCCCACGCGTGGCCTATCTCATGGGCTATCGCCAGGGCGTAGTCCTGATGATGAAGAGGCGCAGAAGTTTACTGACCTAATTATCTACTATGTGAAGTGAGATAACAGAAGGAACAAAGGGCATGAGAGATTTGGCTTGAATAAGCGTCAGTGATGGTTCACTACCCCGATCGGATAAAGGTGATGGTAAACTGCTTTTTTTTTTTTTTTTCAGCGTTATCATAATTCGAGTTGCAGAAATTCAATTCAAAATTGCCGTCATTCGTCAATACTATTAATTTTATTTGACGTTAACCCTGCACAGTTTTTGTTTTTCTCCCCTGGTTGAGTATTGATTTAAGCATTTAATTTGAAGTTCAACCTGTGTATAAAAATGCTAATATAAAAAAAATTTAGAATAATAGAATCTGTCCATATTTTTAGCTTTATCAAACTTACAGCCAGAAAAAAAAACCGCAGTTGAAGTACAACTATTGAGCACTTCAATCCACCATTTAGCATTACAATTGTCAAACTAGAGATCAGCACAGAAGAGAAAGTTTGAAAACAATTTAAAAAGAACAAAGACTTAACTATTAACCGGATGCCAAGATCCGAAGACTCTGTGGTCACGAGCAAGTTTGAAGGTGAAGGCGTAAGATTTTCGTCATAGTACACACCGCAGACACCAGCTGACCAGTGGTCATCGCTGACCTGCGCCCAGTAGGACATTCCAGATTCAAACTTGGAGAAAGTCTTCTTGCAGTTGAGATGAACCAGACAGAAGTTATAGAAGTGCGATGAACCGGTGGAATTTCTCATGATATCTAAAAACACCCCAGAGTCCATCACATTATTCGTATTTCTAGAATTGAAGTGTTGGTTTTCATACGTGTAGTTGGAATAGATGCGAAACTCTTTGATCACAATACCACAGTTTGTTACGTCTCCAAACTTCGTTTTGCGGAAAATTTCGTCTACGTGTTTGTACGCTATAATTAGGGCTGAGATGACTAGCTGTGGGTCTGATCCTAACTGCTTGTATAAGTTGAAGTCGACAATGGACATCAAATCGCATTCTGTAGGACTTGGACTGGCCGAGTCACTGCTTCTGCGCATGCGCTTCGGAAAAGATGAGTTACCGTGGAGCGTGTTATTGAAGAAAACGTTTTCTATATGGTTTGGCTTCTCTAAATCGTACTTGTGACCATGAAGTTTGTGAAAATTTCCCCGCGTATTCCTGGCAGATTTACGCTGTCTACGCGTAAACAAGTCATTTACTTTGTTTTCATGCAGCGGAAATTTGCTTTGTGCGAATGTCTTAACACATAAAGCAATTCAGTTGGGGTGGAAAATTTTGTCCGTCCTACGTCGGTTTTATTTGGGCGGAGGCTTTCATTTGAGTTGAACATGTCAGTCGAGTTTTGAGTCTTGAAGTCAAAGTCAAAATTTATTTTCACACCAGGTGTATCGTTACTAAATTTTTCTTGGAGTCACTCCGTCACCAGTAATGTCCTTGACCTTTGCTTCACCCCCGCTGACGGATGAATGCTGATGCAAGGCAAAATTCCAATCCGGCTGATTAAAACCCTTGTACACAACCATAGATTTACGATCACTTCCTGGCCTGTACCACCTCAACGGCTCAACAGACACAAGGTTGTTTGATGACCGGATGTGGATAATCCAGACCTCGTTGACCTTAGCTGCGTTGACCCTATGATCTGCCATGTTATTGGCTATTCCCGAGAAGATCGTGTCCCTGTGTATGGGAATATTGGTCTCTGCGTGATGACCATCCACAAGTTTTGCCACGGCCTGGGGGTGTAAGACGTTAGCATCCCCGCAGAGTGACAGTTTAAACTTCTGCCCTAGAGCTCTGAACGTTACACTGGTCAAAGAGCTGTTGAAGGTTTCAAGTAAGATATCTGATGACGTTAGAATTTCGAACCCAAAATGAGAGTATGTACTCAGGAGAAAACTGTAGAGATAGAAAAAACTGTGCAAAACGCTGGGTCGTGAAGCAAAGCTCATACTTGCTACATAATGCAAAATTAGATAAACTTGTTCACAAATCGAATGTTATTTTCATTTTTATCCACTGCAAATAGTGGCCTGTTAGCCTTTCAGTTAGAAGTTTTAATTTTTTTAAAAATATCCCAGCTTTCTGAGGATCTCTGTGGAATACACTTACGAACGGATTGGCGAGAGAAGAGCAGTCCTTGTAATAAACTTAATCTAGGTCTAGATCAAGTTAAAAACTTAGAGTCTAGTCATTGATTTAAAACCAGAAGAACTATGGAATGTAGATATATTATCAAACTGAAGTCAGTACACAGGATAAATGGAACGGATTCTATTTTTGAGACGTAAATATTGAGGATTTTTTTTTTCGAAAATGATAACTCTAAATCATTAGAGATTAACTCCATTATTAAGCGTTCTATCTGGATTAGTAATTTTCCGATGAAGCCCTTTAATTTTTTTTTCATAAATCCATTAAATTTCAGAAGAGCCAACTAAAACTTAACGAATACACTTTCTTGAGCACTGAATGCGCAATTGAGATCCTTGAGTTTAAAAAAAAATAATTCCCGATTATTCTCTATCATCAAAAAAAAAAAAAAAGAAACGCTCAGAATTTGATAAATGCTGCTCAACCATTTGATTTTCATAAAGAAAAGCTAAGTGAAAGAACTATATAATAGACAAGAAAAAAAAATGTAAACAATCTTTAAAGACAAACACCATATCAACTTTTCTTTGAACATCTGAGAAACCAGGCATAAATCATCAAGGCTGTAGTCTTCAAAAACTGCCAAAAGCTTTTAGTTCATTTCATATCTACCAAATTTTCCTACTGAGTTAAATATTTTATCTTTGATGCATAACTATTTATGGTTATAAAAAAATAGTCTCCTTTTCAGAGCGCAACTGGTGCATAAAGCACTTAAAAGCGAATGCTTCGTTTTAGCCTCAGAGATAATGACTTCGTGTAATGTCCTTAAAATCTCAGCAATTATAGAAAATATAAGACTTCCATTAAGCCTTAGGATTGAGCTGGTGAATAGGAATCTTCATCACCAGATAGCCTATGACAGGCTTCGAACCCTGCCTGTCCATTATATCAGCCATGCGTCTATCGACTGAACTTACAGTAATCAAAGAGTTTGTTTAAAATGAGTCTACAGGTAGGAGACGGTTATCGAATTACAATTAGCAGTTCGATTTAAAAATATCTAAAGTCATTAATTCGGAATCACCGCTTAAAAAAAATAGCTGAAGCTTAAGTCAAATTTCAGTTGAATTTTTTAAATAATTCAAAGATAAAGAAAAAACGGTTATGCATCGCTTGATTTTTTTCTTTTTTTTTTCTACATCACTTCAAGTCCACTATGAAGAAGGAACAATACTGATTCCTACAAGAATCTGCCTATACAAGTATAAAGACCTTGGGTTAGGACTGGCCTAGATTTATCTATCAACTCTTTTCAAGGTCTGGCGTATTGGTGTAAAGTGATTTGTATAATGAACGCCAGTTTTAGCCACTAAGATGGTGAGAGAGAAGAGCGAGAGAGAGTCAGGTAGAGAGAGAGAAACAGAGGGAGGCAGAAGGAGAGAAAGTATGGAAGAGGAAGAATCAGAAATAGGAGAAAGAAATAGTGACACATGGTTAGAGAGAAAGAAAGATTAATAAACAGCCATAGACACATTTTAAAAAATCGAAATTGACAAAATAGAGACAAAGAAATTATGAATATATATATATATATATCTATAAAAATTTATAAAGACGATGTACGTAGAGGTGGCGATAGAGAAAGAGGAAGAGAAAGGAACTACCAGTAGAGATCGATCGAGGGAATCAAACACAAGACATGCTAGCACCAGCTGCGGGATTAAACTGTCTGATCACCGTAACAGGGTGCAGTAATAGGAACAATAACAGCAATAGCCGCAGTTATAACAACAACAACAACAACAACAACAACATCAGCAGCAATATCACTAGATTGGAGGTGGTTGGTCCATCACAAGATTAGGATTCTGTGGAGTTTCATCCCTAAAGCCATTTTAACAAAGGGGCATAGAACTTAGGACCAACAGCCAACATAGAAAGCCTCTATCAAATGGTTATGTTTAATTAATCGTGGAAAGAAATTAAAAACAAAACGGAGTAACATTAAAAGTCACAAATGAAAAAAAAAAAACAATGCTAACAAAACACAACAATTAGAAGGCACGAGAAAAAACATCATTATCAACGATAACAACAAAAACAACAACGACAACAACAACAACAACAACAACAACAACAACAACATTATCAACAACGACTGCAACAACAACAACAAAACAAAACCAAAGACAAATGAAATCTGAATCTCGTAATAGTCTTTGTGTCGTAAGTTATTTTAAAACATTTATTTAGAACAGTTCTTTTATTTTACCCACTCCTTTTTTCTCTCACTCTCTCTCTCTCTCTCTCTCTCTCTCTCTCTCTCACTCTCTCTCTCTCTCTCTCTGTGTCTCTGGTCCCTGTGTCTCTCTGTCACTCGGTCTCTCTCTGTCTTCCTTTCTTACTCTCGGACTAACGAAATGAAAAGTGATGACGGAAAGAAGGGGTCGCCTTGAAATCGGACAGCTTTTTCATGAACGATTTATAAAAGACATACACGAATGAAAAATACTTTAATGGTTTAGAAATTTAAACATCGGTATTTTTGGTAAATCGGATTTCTATCTACTCTTCTCGTTGAGTAGTTGAACTTGTAAATAATAACATCGCAAAAGGCAGCCAAGGTCGGAGGAAAACATAAAACAAACCTCAAGTGTGTTGACAAACTGAACAAACTCATTTCAAGTTAATAAGATTTGGCACAGAGTTACATATTTTCAAGCCCATAAAAGGTTTTGATTGATTTTCTTGAAAAATTTGAAAATTCATCTTACTATGTATCGTGACAGAGAAATAGTTTTTTTTTAAAATTAAGATTCGGTAAGAATTGCAGTTTGTAGTTAAATTTCACGGTATTTCACTTTTGGAATAGAGTATTTATTGAACAAAATTGCGAGAATATGCAGTAGTAGGTAAACCGCTGAAGGATAGTGTGTCATCATAATTACTCATATGGATCAGGAGAGATTGAATTTTGCCTAAAGCAAGGCAACTTCGCCAGGAACTGGCTTCAAGCCCTAACGGCGGTGTTAAGACCCGTAAAACGGTCATATCCACATACTATATTTGCCCGCGCCTGTCGTCATTTATGCTTTGGGTCTGATGTGGCTCCTCCCATAAAACGAACACCGGGATGCACACTTGTGTGCATCACTTTGGTGCTTGGATGCTGGCAGGGAGTTTTGTCGGGTTGTGTGAAGCACAACCTTGCCTAGAGGTACCGGCGACTTGGGTACTTCGTCGATGTGGTGCCGGTGGGCCGGCTATCCTTGGAGTGTCTATATGGCGGAGGTTCAGAGCTGAAACCCTTCACCCCCTGCAATCCTTTGACATATCTCCCTTCAAGGGAAATATTTTTTTTACTTGGAAAGGGGCATTATCCATTAAAATATGCACACCCTCTCTTTTTATTTGTTATTTTTCACGGGAGAGGAATTTCATATGTTTTCATCACTCACGAACGCACTCTGTCCAATTCTGTGACTGCCTCGTTCATGATGGTATCCACTTACTCAGTACTAAATCGTGGGGGGGGGGGGATGATAGACTGAAAGTAAATAGCGACATTCAGAGAGGAACATTTGGGGTAAAAAACTGATATAATAGAGAGATTATTAAAGCAAAAATTCATGTATCACAAGTATTAGAAAGGAGGCAAAGAAGAAAGAGAGGGAAGACAGAGAGAGAAAGAGAGAGAGAATGAGATGGGGAAAAGGGAAAAAAATGAAAGAGACAGACAGACAGACTGACAGAGTGACAGAGAAGAACCAGATAGAGAAAGATTAGAGTGGGGTGAGAGGAAAACAGAAAGAGAGAGATAGAGCGAGAGAGAGAGAGAGAGAGAGAGAGAGAGAGAGAAAGAGAGAGAGAGAGAGAGAGAGAGAGAGACAGACAGACAGACACACAGACAGACAGACAGACAGACAGAGACAGAGAGACAAAGAGAGACAGAGAGAGAGACATATATATATATAGGCAGAGAGAAAGATGAAAGGGAGGGAAGGGAAATAGAATGAAAAAGGGAAACAAAATGAGAAAACAATTATAAAGATAATGTTGTTGCGTTATTTACAGACAAGCGGTGGTGTGTGAGAGAGAGAGAGAGAGAGAGAGAGAGAGAGAGAGAGAGAGAGAGAGGCAGAAAGAGGGAGGGAGGGAGAGTGGAAGAGGGGAATCAGATAAAAAGAAAGAAATTGTCCTTCACAGTTCGACAGAAAATATAAATTGAGTTATAAACTGACACAGACAGATACAATTTTCAAATAAAAAAAATGTACCGACATTGTTAAAAAAGATGAGAAGAAAAAGAGAGAAAGACAGAGAAACTAAGAGTTCGAGAGATAGGGAAAGAAAGAGAGGGACAGAGTAAAAAAGAGAGGCAGGGACAGAGAAAGAAAGACAGAGTAGGAGAGATAGATCTAAAGAAAGAGTGCTGGCGTGAAAGAGGAGAACAAAGAATTGAAAGAAATAGCGAAACGAATTATTCACTCAGTAAGGGCAAGAACTCTACAAAATACGTGTAGTTGCATTACGTTTAGAAAAAAGTAACTGTTGAAATGCAAAATTAACGACAACTCATATATAAATATCATGTAAAGAAAATATATACAAAATGCGTATAGTGGAAATATTCAACCATGATCATTTCATAGAACTCCAGTTACCCCTATACCTTCTGAAAGCATCCATAAGTTAAAAAGAGAAAAAATTAGAGACACAATCGAAAATTAAAACACATA
>JAWDGP010002301.1:0-2500 GCA_033675545.1 Elysia crispata
TAATAATAATAATTATGATGATGATGATGATGATGATGATGATGATAATAATAATAATAAAAATAATAATAATAATAATAATAATAATAATAATAATAATAATAATAATAATAATAATAATAATAATAATAATAATAAGAAGAAGAAGAAGAAGAAGAAGAAGAAGAAAAATTGTTTTAAAACAAGATTCAAGACAGAGAAAAATTGATAGAGGGGAAAAAGGAATTTTGAAATTGTTTTCATCTTTGAAGCCACAGAATCAATTGATGTATATTCTTTTGATAGGAAAAGACCGCAGCAAAAAAAAGGACATAGTTTGTCTATACGCGTTTGAAAAAGCTATCAGTGTTCAAGTAGGTAGAGATAGTACAAGTCGATTTTTACAAGATGATTGTTATTTTCAACGGAAAGTTTTCAATGATTACATTATAAAATTACACCTTTTGATATATTTTCTCCGACCGTAGGGGATAAATTTAAAAGACAAAAATATTCTTCTGTGTTTTTAAAATGGTGCATCCTAATATGATTGTAAAACCATTTTTTCGTACAAATGAGATTGTAATTGTTCAAAAAAGTTCTGGTGTCTTTTAGCCGTTGCGTCCGATTTAGTTTTTTTCAGTAAAATTTACAGTAACACTTTTTTATTAGAATATTTTGTACCGCTAACATACTATTTTTTTTAAGAAGCAAAAAACAATTGACAATAAACACTCATAACTACTTGAATTTTTTAGGCCTTTCTTTGACTGTTTTTTTTTTATCAAATAAAAAAAAACCTTTCAAAATAGACCTAGCTGTTTAAACGCAAAAAACTAAAGAAAGAAAAAAGATTAAAAGATTAGATAAAATTTGATAAATATATTTTTGTAAAATGGACAGGTAAACCTCAAGCAATAAGGTGATCTAGGAAAGTAGAATCTAGAATTTTTAAAAGAAGTTCTAAACCTAAGACTTCCTCATAGAAATTAAAAGAAAATGAGAACAACACTGCGGTAACATATTGAGGGAATAAAGTCAACAAGACCTAAGCCGTCTTTACCTGGTGATTTTTAAAAAATTTTATTCTCTAAACTTGATTGTAGAAACTTTTTACCAGAATATTAACCAATAGGATCAGCAGCTTGCTTTGAAGTATGTCAAATGAATATTAAATTTTGTCCTTCATCTCTGTCTCTTTCCGATTTTTTATCCGTCTAATTATCTTTCTCATTCTATCCATTTCTAACTCTCTCTCTCTCTCTCTCTCTCTCTCTCTCTCTCTCTCTCTCTCTCTCTCTCTCTCTCTCTTCCATTTTGTAAATTAGATATTTACAGTTATATATAAAATATAATAAAAAAAAAAAAAAAAACAAATCAGCTCTACATAGCAGTAGAACATTTGGGTCCAGGACTTTAAAGAGTCGTACGTAAGGACTGTTCTGAACATCTGGACCAAAAGAGACATCATTAATCAACATGCAGAGATTTAAAGTCATGGATTAAACGTGTACTTTTACTGGGCAGACCTAATTTATCATACGTGCATTGTTTTAGCTATTTTTCTCCTATCAGAGATGGTGTTACTTTCAAGACTAGTTAGAACTAAATATAGTATCCTTATGTCAGCGGATCTAAGCTTCTCTTATCTACTCACTGTCAGAAATTATTTTCTTTTTTTTTAAAGTCAGACCACAGTTTATAGCAATCTTCCTGAGAACGTTTCTCGCCTCTCTTTTTTTGTGGACCAGTTGGACATTGTTTTAGACGTTGATCACATGCAGAGGGCGTGGACCTTTTTGCAAAATACCTGTGAAAAACTCAAGGACGCTTATGGTGGAAGTCACCTCGAGAAAAAAAGTGAATTTGCTTGACACTTTATTCTTCGTATGGTTAAAGCCAAGGTTTGTACGTATACTTTGAAGGCTGCAATGACGGCTTCACGAAAGGCAAGGAAGAAAGAGAAGTTGAATAACAGATCGATGCTACACTTTCCTTCAGAATAACTCTTTTTCCATTTCGTAGACATTCATTCACGGGAAAAGGAGTGCATTAAGAAACATTTTGCTAAGTTTGCACATAATTGCTGTATATTTTTTCACACTTTATTTCTAATATTTTATAGTACACAGAGATTTAGCGTGCGGTGTGAATGGCTAAGGTTAGGTCAAAGGAGGTTAAATAGAACAAAAAAAAAAAAAAATTACAGCAACATGTAGCAGTGAAAAATCCGTCATCTGAAGAAATCTGAGTCATAAGTTTATTTTAATCAAAGACTTTAAAAATATTCTGACATTATATTTTTTTGCATCTGCTATAACCTTTGTGATCTTTATGAACTAGGACAGTTGTACTGAACTCGCAATGTTTAAGATGATGGTGCTAAAACTTGTTGAAGGGCGATAAAATAACTCGCAATGTTTAAGATGATGATGCTAGAACTTGTTGAAGGGCGATAAAATAACTCGCAATGTTTAAGATGATGATGCTAGAACTTGTTGAAGGGCGATAAAATAACTCG
>JAWDGP010002301.1:7500-14122 GCA_033675545.1 Elysia crispata
TCGTTTCTTCGTGTGGGGCCGGCAAAGTCCAGAAACCAAACATTTTTTTTTATCAGTGCGGGTCGCCGGCCGTGATGGTGATAATCGGAAGTCAAGATTATGAAACGTTAACCAAAATTTAAAAGCAATTGTAAAATGTTAGATGTAAATAGAAAAGAGCGAAACAATTATGTTTGGAAACACAAGAAAAAATAACGAAATCAAAGTCCATGTTTTAAACATGTTGGAAGATGTTTGAAATGTTTGGCAAAAATATGAAATTCGTCTAATCGAATTAAATAATAATAAAGAAGAGTTATAATCAAGGTGTTTGGCGATTCACGTTGTGTTGTTAAAATGCAGTGAGCACAGACACTGTTAATTACGATAGAACGTTCTTTTATTTAAAGCTATATTAGTAAATTTTATATTCTTTCAAATGATTTCTCTTTATATCATTGGACCTAGGATTCTCTTATTGCCGTTAACCATTGCCTTTGTTTCTATCTTTCCACAATGATCAGCAATAAGCATGAAGACTCTTCTCTTCTCCCTTCTTGTTGTAGCCCTGGTGGGCTTTGCTTTTGCTGAGCCGGAATTTGAAAAACGCGTACTCGGCGTTGGCCTCCTTAAGTCGGCATGGAAAAAGGTGAAAGAGACCGGGAAAGATATCAAGGACGCTTATGATTCAGGAGCTCTGGCCAAAAACGTGAAGGATTTCGGTATTCGGGTCCTCAAAGCAAAGGTCGCCTCAGATGTTATCGGCTCTGCTATAAAACATTCCAAAAACCTAGGAAAGTAAAAAAAAGGTGAATAAATATCGATGCTTCAAAATCCTCCAAGGCGGATGAAAGTTTAACCGTTCAGACAAAAGGAAAGAAATAAAATGCATTAGGTCTCTGCCTTTATCGTTGTTCTTTTTCATATGTTACTAAGTTTTCTTTGGGTGCTGTTTTTATTGGTTTTATTTTTTTTGTAATTTAGGTCTTTGTAATAATGTGGAACGGCGGGTGTGTATTTCTATGAGTGAAGTGAATGCCCAAAGAGCAAAGGTTGGGGTAAGATTTGAGAGACTTTGAAATAACCCTGGAAAAAAATAAGTAGCTAGAAGATCGTCCTCAGAAGATCTTGGTGTTTCATGAAATCCTCATAAAAGAGTTAAAGATTAATGGTCACATATATATATATATATGATATATATATATATATATATATATATATATATATAATTATAATAGATGAATGGTTATATATTTGTGTATTTATACTCTTTTCAAGCTCTCAGTTTTTAATCAAGCAGTATTGATAAGTCAAATTTGCAACGCCTATGCCCACAAGAACGCTCATGTATTATTTTCAGCTCATGATTTTTCTGAACAACAAAAAACTTAATTAAGATACACAATCAATATCTTCTTTTGTTTTAAATATATATATATATATATATATATATATATATATATATATATATATATATATATGTGGTCATAGTGGAGAAAATATAACAAAACACGTTGCTCCTTTTTACTTCATCTGTTTCAAGACATTTTAATGGGAAACACGGTATCTTTAAATAAAATAATAAAAAAAAACCAAAAAACAAAAAACAACAAAAAACAACAACAGCAAACAAACAGATAAAAAAATAATTATAATATTATTACAAAATTGCAAAGTCTTTACTATCTCATCTCACAAAACCTTGTTATGACTCTCCAAGGTTTGAGTCTTCACATTGAGTTGTGTGAGATAGATAACCCTGCATTATCTTTAAAACAATGATAATTGTATTACAAATTCATAAAATACTTAATAGTTTTAGCAAGCGCTTTATTTCTTCTTTAATTTCTCTTATTACTTCTTTAACTTCATCTCCTCTCGTCATTAAGTCTTGAAGAAAAAGCAAAACGTTGATCCCCAACCAGTGATGTAGTCCTGGACTACTCCCAGTATACCAGTATACCACTGTCCGCCAACAGTCTTGGCTCGGCAAGGCGATGGGTACCGCATGGAGGTGCAGGCTCGATCTCTGCCCATTCCATCTGTCCTTATATTTTCACGACTTCCGTCTTATTTCGGGGTCTCGAACTAGATCTGGGTTTGTGCCTGATTTTTCAACAGTCAGGAGTCAGAGTGAGCAAGAGGAAAAAGCGGAAACACTTGGGGAATCCGTCAAATACCAATGAATCAGCTTAGCTAAGCTTTATCTACGTCAGTAGAAAGATCATAAACCCTTGGAGACAATGCCAAAATTGGTCTCAAGTCCTCATCCTCCCATGTGAGTCATCAATGACGCCCATAATAAAGTTTAGCATCATATACTAAAATGAGAATACAATCCAACACGTAGCAGGTCTTTCTAATTTACATAAAAGGATATCCTTCAAACTGATTTCACATTCAAGCATCTTGCGAGTGACAGTCAACTCAACGAATGTCTAGAGGCTGACGGCGCTGGAGATATGCTCAAGTATGATGTAACATACTAAGGGATCAAGATCTCGTTTAACTTTTTATTTAGATAATTCGGTGCAGATATCAAAACTCTGGAGAAATTCCTCTGGCATTAATTTGACCGAATGGCTTTAATGCAATTGAATTGAAAAAAAAAAAATGCAACAAAAAAATTTCTTTACCATTTGGCCTTTTAGTAAAAAGCCATCAAGCTATTCTTTTCTATGTTTAGCCTTTTATGCTGCTTTATTCGTTATCATGGCTTTAAATGCTTCAGAGAATTTTTTTTAAACCGAAAGGTGGAATGAGACTGTTTATGATCCCTGAACCTGCAGAGCGGTGTGTTTTGTACATGGAATACCGGCATGATAACCTTTAGTTTTTGTTAGAGAGGGAGCGAGATAGAGAGAGAAAGAAACAGAGAAAGAAAAAAATAGAGAATGAAAGAAAGAGATAGAGAGAGAAAGAGAGAAAGAAAGAAAGAGAAAGAAAGAGATAGAGAAAGAGAGAGAGAGAATGAAAGAGAGAAAGAAAGAGATAGAGAGAGAAAGAAAGAGAGAATGAAAGAGAGAAAGAAAGAGATAGAGAGAGAAAGAAAGAGATAGAGATAAAGAGAGAGAGTGAGAGAGATAGAGAGAGAAAGAGAGAGATAGAGATAGAGAGAGATAGAGAGAGAGAGAGAGAGAGAGAGAGAGAGAGAGAGAGAGAGAGAGAGAGAGAGAGAGAGAGAGAGAGAGAGATCGAGACGGACAAATAGTATATTTATTAGTCGTCTTACCAACTAACGAGCGCCTGTTAATGTAATTCCACATTGAGGAATGATCCCCTATGCGCTTCATTATTCATTGAGTTTTTTTAATTACTTAATTTATTCTGACGCATTTTAGTGCGTTTCCAAATATTGCATCCACAAAGAGATATGAGTACAGGCTGTCGTAAATTATTTCGTTTTCAATGTTTAGGTGAAGCATAGACCAATGATAACATACCATGTTCTTGTGTGCGTTTAATTTTCGTTAGAGGAGTGTTTTTGAGTCTTATGCCAGTCCCGGCGCAGCTCTGTAGCATCTGGCCCAGCTCGCACTGGACATGCTTGGCTGGGCCTAGACCAGCAACAGAGCGACGCTGCGAAGGTACACAGAATTTAGTGTGTTCGTTTGCACCGTGCAAGCGAGGCCAGATGCTATAAAGCTACGCTGGGACCGGTCTTACTGAACCATCCTGAGCCTTCTTGAACCTTCTTGAAAATACTCTAAGCCTGTTTAATCACATTAGAGAGTGGATATTGAACATTTTAGTGTATTGAATAGATGAGTAGAAACTGTATTTTGACTCCGTAAGATGAGAGGATCGACAGACTGGGAGAAGTCTAACCATTATTTTTGATTTAAAAAAAACCCGTAAGCTTCTGTCGCTGAAAGCCCCTTGACTATCTACGCCTCTACACAGGGCTTTCACCTAGCAGCTTCCAATTGAACGGACCTTTTTTTTTCACAACCAGTCTATCGTATCCGCGACGTTGTGCGGATTCAGTGTCTTCTGATTTTGAGTTCGTCTCGAAAAACTGCAAATCGTAAAGACTCTATGGGTGTTGATGTATGAATTTGTTAGAAGGCAAGGGACGTAAATCGTCTTCTTTCACTCGTCTGAAGCGTCGCCGCCGACAGCTCGCTGCGACCGCTTTGTGACTTGTTCCATCTTCTGTCTATTTTGTTCTTCCAATAATTTTATTCTTTATATATGTACAGACCCCTTGTGTTTACTATCTGTATGTGTACCTTTTTAAAAAAGGAACATTTCTCTCTTATATTTTTTTCCTTGTGTTAAATAATAGTTTAATTTTTTGTTGTTGTTTATAATTAAGTGTTTAAACTATTTTCTATTCAAACAACTAATGATTTTAAGCGAACACAATTACCTGTTTCATGGCACTTTATCTAGATCTAGTCTCTACATTATGGTAGGACAGTATGCCAAGAACTAAATTTCAGTTTGGCAAGAGATAATAATTCAATAGTTTCCCCTAATCTGAAAACCGCCGCCATTCTGTACGTTGATATAAGTCGAGTTTAATTGTTTCGGCAGCATCTACAAGCATTCCCACGACACAATGCTGGAACACGTACTGTGTGATATTTTCCTTCCCTTTCGGTTCCGCGAACTAGGATTTCCTTGTAATCTAAGGGGCGCTACTGGCTAATACCTGATCTGTTTGTTCTCATCCAAGAGTTTTAAACCCTTGAAATTCAGTTTGTCTTAGCATAATTATTTATTTTGATGGCGATAGTTTTCCGATATGAAGTAGAAACGAGGGTGCCCCCCCATTCTTCACGGCCTTCTCTATTTAGTAGTGAGACCTAGGACAGGGCATTCCGCTTATGGAAAAACAAGCTGAAAACCCCGTTCTGCAAACGAGACCCTGGAGTCAATTTTCAGAAGCTGGGGCGCTTGTGTGTTTTTAAAGAGGCTTATAAATAGTCTTGATGTCTCTCCTTTAACTTACATGATCCAGATAAAACTATATGCCCCCACTTATCCATCTTTACCTAGAATCTAGGTATCTCGATAATTCTAATTCTAAATATAAAATTTAGAGATGGAAAATAATTCCTCTTGGTATAAAGGAAATCCACTTAATTTTCTGTTCTTTCCAACCTACTTTTTTTTTTTTATAGAATCTTTTAAACGCATAATAAATTAGAAAGCTCGGAATTTTTTGCGTCAAAGGATGCATACTAAGTGCACAGAACTTGCAGGAAATTGCCTTTAGCCACTGAAATTATATTCCCAAACCCAGGGGATTCTACACCTCAGAGTATCCGATTCAGGATAATATTAAATTATCTCATCATGTTAAAGAAGTATAAAATGGCGCCCGAAATTGGTCATCGTAAGTTAGCTTGTGTTGACGAAACAAAGCACTTTTGGAAACTCAAGGAAAGCAATTTGCCTTGATTTTTCTGGTGTCAATTTGCCGAAGCGTGTATGTATTTAAAGATGCTCATAAATGGCCTTGATAACTATCCTTTTGCACTTTGCACATGCAATCCAAGATAAAACTATATGCCTTCACCTAACGATCTTTATCTGGAATCTAGATTGTTTTGCAATAAAGGAAATCGGATTAATATTCTATTCTTTCCCAATCTGTTTTTAGATCCTTTTAAACGTTTGTAAGAAATCATTATTTTCGCGTTCAGTGCACAGCCTTGATGTAATTTTTAGCCACGCACTTATTTAAACCTAGATTTACATCGCAAGTCTATAGAGAAATACATCCGTTGATAAAGAATGGCAAAATGGCGCGCCAAATTGGTGATCGTAAGTTCGCCTATGTTGACAAAACAAAGCATTTTTGGGAAATCGAGGAAAACAGTTTGCGTTGACTTTTTATGGATTTGAGCCTAGCCACATGACTGCTGTAGACGCTTGTAGAATATATATCAATATATATATATATATATATATATATCTTTATATATATATATTTGTATTTAGAATTAGAATTGTCGAGATGTGTAAATTCCAGATAAAAATCATTACATGGAGATATATAATTTTAAGGGATCATGTAAATGAAAGGTAAGATATCAAGAGCGCTTATAAGCATTTTTAAATACACACACGCCTCAGAAAATGGACAGCAGGGTTCCGTTTGTATAACGCAGTTCTCAACACCCTGCTGTGCGAGGCATTTAAGCAATGACGTCAACACCCTATTTTGTGAGGCGTTTGATGGAGGCGGTCGACACCTTGCTGTGTGAGGCTTTTCGTGGAGGATATCACGAGATGCTGTGTGAGTCATTTGAGGGAAGACATCGACGCCATGCTGTGTGAGGCGTTTGAGGGAGGATGTCAACACCCTGGTGTGTGAGACATTCTAGGGAGGACATCAAAGCCATGCTGTGTGAGGCGTCTGAGAGAGGACATCACGAGATGCTGTGTAAGGTATTTGAGGAAGGATATAAACACCATGTTGTGTGAGATATTCTATGGAGGACGTCAACACCATGTTGTGAGAGGCGTTTAAGAGAGGATGTCAACACCCTGGTGTGTGAGATATTCTAGGGAGGACATTGAAGCCATGCTGTGTGAGGCATTTGAGGGAGGACATTGAAGCCATGCTGTGTGAGGCATTTGAGGGAGGATATAAACACCCTGTTGTATGCGACACTCTAGGGAGGACGTC